>SJYQ01000683.1:954692-1021769 GCA_006410935.1 Redunca redunca
ATTTGGAGATTGTTGATAGGATTTTCTTTTATTTTTTAATTAGCAAACTTTTCCAGTGGCATTTGTTGAATAACAAACCCCTTTGTGAAATTGTTTTTTTTAATTATCACGGTCATTATTATTGTTATTATTACATTCCACCATTTTATTTACCCCCAGGAAGTATCAGAGAATCTCATCAGTTATTCTGTTGTTATTTTAGTTCTTATGTATGATCACATTGTTTCAATTGTCAGTGTGTATATCTACACTCTCTAGTTGGCTTTCTGACGTGTTAAGCTATCTTTTGTGAATTTAGTGTACCAGATAAATATTGCTAAGACCACTAATTATTTTTCTCATTGAAATTTCATAAACTTCTGCTGGAAATTATTCCTATACTCCCAGAAGCCTGCTGGCTTACACATGTTTTCCATCCCAAGATATGGGATAATTCTCCATTCTTGCAAAATTATTTTTAGATTCCTTTATAAAATCATATTTTATCTATCTATATATTGTTTTTTGCTATAAAATTTTAGGTCACTTGTGATTTATAGCTATTTGTATTAATATTAGGCTTTGCTTTCTCCTTTACTTGATTTTTACATATTTATAGAACAAATTAATTTTTGTAATTACTGATTCAAGAGAAAGCTAAGAGCCTTTATGAAGACTTCAAAAAGAAACACAACGAAGAATCAGAGGATGCATCTTTTAAAAAGCTGGTTTCATTGGTTCAAAGGAAGAGCCAACCTTCACAACTTAGAAGTAAGTGATGAGGCAGCGAGTACAGGTAGGGTAGCTGCCCATGAGTTTCCAGAATTGCTTCGAGGAATTGTTGAGGAAGACACATATTTACCTGAGCAGTTTTTAGTAGGGATGAGACAGGACCATATTAGAAGAGAATGCCAAGCTGAAGTTACATCAGCTGGAGGAAAGCTTGATTCCAGGCTATAAAGCAGCAAAGAAGAGGCCAGTTCTGTTGTTTGGTGGCAGTGCTTCCAGTGACATGAAGCTGAAGCCTCTCTTAGTTTATCATTCAGAGAACCCAAGAGCCCTTAAACACATAGCCAAGGGCTCTCTTCCTATCATTTGTAAGAGTAACATCAAAGCCTGGGTTACACAGGCCATTTTCTGGAACTGGTTTTTCCATCAACTTTTCTTGAAGGTAAAGACATATTACTTGGAAAAGGCTGTCCCCTTCAACATCCTTTTGCTTCTTGACGGTGCTCTTGTCCCACCCTCTATGCATGGATGATTTTTATCCCAGTGTCAGGGTAGTACATCTGTCACTGAATACTACATCACTCATCCAACCTATGGACCAGGGAGTTACAGCAACTTTCAAGAAATATTATTTATGTGCTTTCAAAAAATGTTACCTATGCCGCACTGAGTGAAGAATCAGGTACAACCTGGTGACAATTTTGGAAGGGCTATAGCATCTACGAGGCCATAAAAAACATTGAGTTTGCTTGGTGTGAGGTTATAGCCATCACTGTGAATAGGATTTGGAAGAACCTCTGCCTGCAGTGTGTTCATGATTTTCATGGATTTGAGATGGTGGATGAGGAGTCCAAAGAGGTCTTCAACAACTTAGTGACCTCAGCCAGAAGCTGGAGCTAGATTCTACAAGAGGATGACTTCATTGAATTCCTTGCTGTGCAACACATGGCGCTTACTAATGAAGACCTGATGGGATTGGAGGCCCAAAGAAAGGAAGAGAAGCAAGAGGAGGAAGAAGTAACTGAAGAACCAAAGAGATTCACAGTGCAGGAAATGGCAAGAAGATCGTCTTTATTTAAGGAGGCACTGATAGTTTTTGAGGCATGAGACCTGAACTCAATGGTATATGACGGTTGTGGCAGCCGTTCAGAATCCAGTCCAGTGCTTCTGTGCCATCTGTGACAAGCAAAAAAGAGCTACTACCCAGACATCACTGGATGAATTTTTTCAAGAGGATGGACAGATCTGAATCCAGCAAGGAGCCAAGAAGCTGCTCCATCAGCGTCAGGCATGAGTGAGATTGCAGCTTGTCCTCCGTCTCCTATTGCTGACGATCCTTCGGCTCTACCATCTCCCACCTCCCCCCTTCCTCCAGTCAGTACCTCTTCTTTCCTGTTCACTCGATGCCAGCCCCTGTATGTCAGCTATTGTACTGTACTACTGTACTTCTCAAGGTACTGGACTATAAGATTAAAAATGTTTTCTTGGGGACTTCCTTGGAAGTCCCATGTTTAAAATGTCACCTTCTTGTACAGAGGGTGCTAGTTCAGTCCCCTTTGGGGGCATTAAAATTCTACATGCCTCGTGGCAGAAAAACAAACACATAAGTGATATTGCTAGAAATTCAATAAAATATTTAAAAATCGTCCACATCAAAAAGTCCTTAAAGATTTTCTTTATTTTTTGTATTTTTAAATGTATTATTTATGTGAAAAGTATTATAAACCTGTTACAGTACAGCACTATATAGGTGATTGTGTTAGTCGGGTACCTAGGCTAACTTCGTTGAATCTACAAACAAATTGGACTTAAGGAACACACTCTTGGAATGGATCTCGTTCTTATGTAGGGGACTAACTATAAAAAAGTTTTCTTAGAATGGTTTTTCCCTAAAAGCATATAATTTAAAGTGCTTTTGTTAGTCAACTTTAGTGTGAATGAAAAGAATTACCAGGTATGATTTTGCCGATTTCCATCAAAGTCACATTAAGGGATAACAGGACTGTGAGCAAGAAAAGGGCACGGTAGGGACCTCTAATAGTGTGCTGAGAGGGCTGGGGCTAGGGATTTCATTCTGAAGAATGAATCAGAAAAATAGAAACAAGTTTGTGTGTATGAAGAATGGTTTCATCTCTTCTGACCACTGAATGGGAAACCAAGGAGGGCAGAGGAGAAGCAATATAGTGTGTGAAATGAAATGAGGCCATTTACAGTGAAACCCGATGTAGTGTATCTCATGTCATAATTTGGATTGCTCAGTAGGGAACTAGCTTGGTTTTAACTCTGTAAAGAGATATTAGGAAACCGATTGCACAGAAAATGCATTATCTTTCTTTCTTAAGGAACTGTTCCTGGAGTCTGTTTTGTGTTTTTTATGCCCATTTAAAAATGTTTCCTGTTTGTACATTTCATATATAATGCTTCTCTGTGGTAATAAAAATGTATTGCAGTTCAAAACATGAAATACTATTAGGATAGTTCTCTAGTGACTAATATGACAGAATTATGGCATTGATGTTTTATTCTATAAACCACTATCATGATATACAAAAACATAGACGTATGAGATTATGCATAGACTTTCTGTCATATACAAGGGAGCTGGAGTGACCAGGATACTTTTAGATATATTCTATAGATTGTTAATAAGGTTTTGTGCTTAAATTCATTAATATCATTACTATTATTCATAATATTATTAAGATTTAATATCTGCTCTTGTTGTTTAGTCTCTAAGTAGTGTCGGACCCTTTGTGACCCCATGGACTGTAGCCTGCCATGCTCCTCGGTCCACGGGAATTTCCAGACACGGATAATGGAGTGGTTGCCGTTTCTTTCTCCAAGAGATCTTCCTGATCCAGGAATCAGGAACCATGTCTCCTGCATTAGCAGGCAGATTTTTTTTTTTTTAACCACTGAACCCACATGACTAAAATAGAAGCAGTCATAGTTAAATTTTGGATCAGCTATTATTTCATGAATTATATTTGAATTCATGTACAGAATGTGTGTGCTCAGTTTCTCAGAATGTATAGATTAAATATCAGTGCAATTTTTTTTAGAACTTAAAGAGATTGTTAAAATTTTTCGTGTTGCTCACATACATAATTGGTAATTTTCACCACCTATAAAAAGTAATCTCTTCATATTATTTAATGTTAGCACTTGGTTTAAGTTTTTTCATAGTAAAATATGTCAAGCATATATATTTAAAAAATGAGATCCTATATATATATATGTATATAATAATTTGGGTAAACTATGGTATAGGCATTCTGGGACTTCGACCATTAATTACACAAGAAATCACTGCTTTCCATACAGTGTTGAAATAGATGACACGTATGTCATTTTCCATCCTGAAGAAAGCATTCTCTCACAGTAATTTAAAATAGGGACAATAAATTTATTTTGGTTTTCAGGTACAATATGTGAGTCTTTATGTAAAATGAATAAGCTACAGATGCTTGAATGAATATGAATGCAAAATATTTTGCATGGTGTACAGAATGGCTTTAATCATAACATAGCACTGTATTTATTTTGTTTTTGGCTGTGCTGGGTCTTCGTTGCTGTGCGTGCTTTCTCTCGTTGTGGCAAGTGAGGACTACTCTAGCCGCAGTGCACGGACTTCTCATAGCAGTGGCCTCTTTTGCTGCGAAGCGCAGGTTCGGGGCGATCAGGCTCCAGTGGTTGAGGTGCGAGGGCTCAGCGCAGCAGTTCCTGAGCTCTGGAGCACAGGCTCAATCGCTGTGGCCCGTGGGCTCAGTGGCCCCACAGTGGAATCCTTCTGGACCACGGATCGAACCGTGGCCTGTGGATTCCTTACCACTGAGCCGCGAGGGAAGCCCCACAGTCCTTATTTAAATGAAACTTATCTTTCAGTCAGTATTCAGACCAGGTTTGTATATGTGTGTATGTTTGGGGGACATTTTTATTTTTATTGAAATATAGTTAATTTACAATGTTGTGTTAATTTCTGCTGTACCGCAAACCGATTCAGTTGTATATACGTGTGTGTGTGTGTGTGTGTGTGTGTATACACACACATTCTCTTATATATAGTGTTTTCCATTATGGTTTGTTTAATGATAAGATACTGAATATCATTCTCTGGGCTATACAGTAGGACCTTGTGTCTATCCATTCCGTGTATACTAGCTTACATCTGCTGCAACCCCGACCTCCCACGCCGTCCTTCCCCCCACACCCCCTCCCTTGGCAGTCACAAGTCTGTCCTCTCTGTCCAGGAGTACGTTTCTATTTTGTAAATAGGGTCATTTGTGTCATATTTTAGATTCCACATATAAGTGATTCATATACTAGTTGTCTTTCTAACTTACTTCACTCAGTGTGACAATCTCCAGCTGCATCCATGTTGCTGAAGATGGTATTATTTCCTTTGTTTTTACGGCCAAGTAGTGTTCTCTTGTGTGTGTGTATACCTCATCTTCTTTATCCATCGTCTGTCATTGGATACTTTGGTTGTTTCCATATCTTGGCTATTGTGATTCGTGCTGCTATGAGTATAGGAGTGCATGTATCTCCTTGGATTAGAGTTTTGTCTGGATATAAGGGGGGATGTCTTCAGAAGCTTACTTTTATATTAACAAAAATGCAAAGCACTTTCCCCAAATATAAGTTTACTCTCATATTATTGGAGTAGTTGTGTAATTAAAGGTTTGATAGCTAAAATCTCATAGCACAAATTTGTTGTTCATTAATCATGGTGATCTGTTTAATGATTTTATTTTTTATTTTTATTTTTTAAATTAATATATTTATTTAATTAAAATTCCCTGAAGAGACTCTGCATGCTAGCTTCAGTTCTTTCAGTTCAGGAGGTGGGGCAGGGTCAAGGGGAGGCTTTAGCCCTCCTCCCCAAATTTTTATCCATTTTCCAATTGAACCCAAAAATGATAAATATTTTTTAATATGAGCAATATGTGTTTTCTCAGTCCTAAGGAAAATGTAAATAAACTGTCCTTTCAACTTTTAGATGTTATGCTAGAGGATAATAAAAATAATAAAAAATGTTTAATGATTTTAAAAAGCACACCACAAAGCCTTGTTAAAGGTAAAATGAAAAGAGGCATTGTTTAAGGAAGAAGGAAGTCAAAACAAACAGAAAAATATGTAGATGAGTTACACTAAGCATGTTCAGTAAATTTAGGACACACCAAAATCAGTCAGAAACTAAACTGGTGACACTTTGAGGCCTTTTGTTTTGTTTGGATTGTGTGTGTGTGTGTGTGTGTGTGTGTGTGTGTGTGTACAGGTATGTGTTTATAAACACACGTATCTGTTTCATCCTTAAGGAAATAAGCATGAGAATTAAGGAGTAATTGGAAAAGACTGAATGTGATAGTGAAAAGATTTTCAAACCAGTTTGTGTGAGTATGTGTTTGTGTTTCTATGTTATGGGCTTTTCTGGAAGAATCCCTTACTCTTTTTAGTCCAGTTAAAACCCAGGGGCTTTGGCTTATGTAAGAGAAGTTTAGAAATGAAAAGGTAATGGCAGATTTGGTTACTGTTTCTGGATTCTTGTAATTCTGATAATCTGACCAGATACTTTCTAGAGAAACAATTAACAGACAGTAGAAGTAATTCATTGCAAAATTTCATACCCATTGATCATAATATTAGAAAAGCATTCATTTAGCTCAGGGTAGGGAATACAGGTTAATTCTGTGATATAATTCACATGGTACCCTATTCTACCTTAGAGTACTATTACAACTGAACAACTGGCAGTGTTTCAATTATACCCTGATCATTTCAGTTATTTTAACAGTATCAGTATTTCTGTA
Organism: Redunca redunca; assembly: GCA_006410935.1. Classification (NCBI taxonomy): domain Eukaryota; kingdom Metazoa; phylum Chordata; class Mammalia; order Artiodactyla; family Bovidae; genus Redunca; species Redunca redunca. Next base: position 961,211 of record SJYQ01000683.1, read on the forward strand.
TAATTGATTGTATTAAAAATGCAGCTCGTTTTGTTGATTATCTATCCCTTTTCTATATGCCTATTAGATTCCTCATTATCTCAGATAGTAGGAAGCAGTTTTAACCTACCGTATTCACTGTTTGTTCTAGTTTTAAGTATCAGAAAGACATGATGTTGTACTTACAAATCATATTTTTAAATACCTTATTTGATTTTGTGCCTTTTTAATGGATTTACTCACACAACAATGTGTTAAAAAGTATGCATTTCTTAATGCATATTTATCCCCAGGCCCTGTATTCTCGATGTTTTTCTTTCTGAATGATGTCAAAAGGTTCTGATTTGATTTTACTTTTTAGTCAGGCTACAAGATCAGTTGGCCTTTGATAGGATTACAAGGTAGCTTTGTATCAGATATGCTTCCGATTAGTAGCTTCACAACTTGTCATCTAGAGTTTTGGTGTTTATCTCTTATTTTGTTCAGTCGCCCAGTCATGTCCAACTTTTTGTGACCCTATGGACTGTAGCATACCAGGCCTCCTGTCCCTCACCATCTCCCTTAGTTTGCCCAAGTTCAAGTTTATTGCATCAGTGATGCCATCCAGCCATCTCATCCTCTGATGCCTTCTTCTTCCTCAGTCTTTCCCAGAATCAGGGACTTTTCCAATGAGTCTTATTAGTTACTCTAATAGTCCCTCTATAACTATATTTTACTCATTTCTGACATTTGGTGTTGAAAAGGGAAAAAAGATGTTAAATGTAAATCTGTTGATCAGATTTTGTATGTTTTAGTTTTCTCAGAAAGTTTTGGTTTGGAAATAGTTAATATTTTAGCTTGAAAATATTCATGTTATAGAAAAATGACCATGGCTATTGAGCTTTAAGAGCAGTTAGCAATGAATCTCTAAATCCTTCATATGAGGCAAATAGGTTTTCTGTTAATTCGAGAACAACCACTGTTCTCGAATAAGGAAGTGCAGAAAACAGTCTCTTGGATTGCAGAGCTATGGAATATTGTCTTTGTATTAGTTTAGTAGACTAAATTGGCCTGCAGTCAGAGGCCCTGTTAGTTCGTCGTTGCCTTGCATGTTTAATAAATGTTGCATTTTGCATGCAAAGATAAGAAAAGGAACCAACAATATGGTACTTTCTTTTAGTTTGTCTATAGTAGAGTAGTTTTCTAAACTTGTACTTTATGGTGCTGTAGCCACATCAGTAGATGAAGAGTGAAAAATTCAGCTGAGGTAGAAAGAAAGTGAAAGTGTTAGTCACTCAGTCATGTCTGACTCTTTGAGACCCCATGGACTGTAGCCCATCATGTTCCTGTGTCCATGGAGCTCTCCAGGCAAGAATACTGGAGTGGGTAATCACCTCCTTCTCCAGGGGATCTTCCCGACCCAGGGATCAAACCTTGGTCTTGTGCATTGCAAGCAGATTCTTTACTGTCTCAGCCAGAGTAAAGATCAAAAGGAAGAAGTAATATCCTTATATCCTTGCCAGGAAAAAGAAAATGGCAACAGATATAGACAGTTCAAAGAAGAGACAGTACAAATGGTTAATAAACAGATGAATTCACTCATAATAAGGCAGGTAGATTAAGTCATTTTTATCTACAAAATTAACTAGGACAAAGCCCTCTTCAGCTATTAATATTAGGTGATGAAAGAAGAGATCCACACAACCTTCAAGTGGACAGTTTGGCAGAAATTAATGTAATTTTTAAAATGTTCATACTTTTTGATAACAGTTGAGTATTTTTAGAGACCTTCTCTAAAGAAAAGAAATATAGTAAATGATTTGTTTATAAACCTGTATTAATAGACTACTGTGTTACTCCTATATGATAGCATATTTTTCAATCATTAAAATATTTTTGAATAATATTAAAGAATTGTAGTATTCTCAGTTTATCTTTACCACCTGAGTCACCAGGGAAGCCCCAGTATATAATGGTAAATAAGAAACAAAGGTATCACATATATATGCATGTACATACCTTACTATCTAAACCCTGTAAAAATATATACACNAATATTAAAGAATTGGAGTATGCTCAGTTTATCTTTACCACCTGAGTCACCAGGGAAGCCCCAGTATATAATGGTAAATAAGAAACAAAGGTATCACATATATATGCATGTACATACCTTACTATCTAAACCCTGTAAAAATATATACACTTAGGAAAAAGTTTGGAAAATAATAGAGAATGCTGTCAGGCTGTTTTATTTTGGATTATGAATTTCCCACTGCAACTGTGTGTTAATTTTGGTATGATAATGAAAATTGCATATTAAAAGAAAAGTGAAAATTAAACTGAAGCAAATAAATAGCTGTTTTTCCACCAAGAACATATTGAATGGAAAAAAGGAGGAAGTAGATAAAGTTAATTTTTGATGGAATTGTCCATAAAAATAGCCCATCAGTTTAGTAAAAAGGAAAATCAATCAGTTGATCAGTTCTTTCAGAACAGTAAAACATTTTGTCAGTTGCCTGAGTGAAAGTATTCCTGAATTGACTGTGTTGACTAGCTGCTTTGCAGTTGTGTAGACATGTTTTTGGAGGAAAAAAAAAAACTACTGCTGAAAAATACTTAGTCAGTGTAACTTAATAACAGGGCACAGTAGGAGATCATTAAAATGAATCCTCTTTTCTCATCATGATTGTATATTGTGATGCACGTTGTATTGATTTACTACAAATATCTGTGTGAAATTGTTGTTCTCTTCAAGTGAGCGTATGTATTAAAATCTGTAAATTATAAAAGTCAGAGTGCAAGTTTTCTTGATAGTGTTTTAATGAACAATCAAGCTAGTTAGACTGTCATGCAGTTACTGGATCATTTTTAGATTTCTTTCTAGCATTACATGGGAATTCATTAACTAATTACATTGTGTTTTCTGTCCCTGTGTGTGTACACGCTCAGTCTGAGTCATTATAGACTCTCTGCTACTATAGTCAGCCAGACTCCCTGGCAGGCGTTTAAAAGAAGTCTGGGCAGTTCTAGACTTCTCCCCTAAGCTTCTTGTAAAGATGGTTCCATGTTTATGACATTTAGTGGAAAGATATATTATCCGAGTCTACACACGGATATGACTTACGTAAATCCCCATGGTTAAGAAGAATTTTATTCTTGTCAGCTCTAGCTTAAAGTTTTTGGCTCATTCATATAGTTTCCTTACAGTAACGCTGACACCTTTATGTGGCACAACCATTTTCAACATTAAAACAAGATGGAAAAATCAAGAAGAATTAGTGGAAAGCTCTAACAAAAGGCATTAATCCTAAAGCCGGTTATGCTGTGTCCTGGTATATGTATCTTTAGCTCTTCGTGTCTCAGTCTTTACATGCCCTGGTTGTTGGCACTGTGTTGCTCATGCTCTTATCCATTGTGAATATATTGAAGTTCAAGAGCTCTGAATTACAGAATTTTAGAGGAAGAAGAGATCTTAAAATAAAGAACTTCCATTTCCTTCATGAAGAATGAGAGGAATAGAGAATTTATGGAAATTGCCTAAGGTCAGATCTACTTAGTGACAAAAGCAGAATTAGACCTTTGTTCTGTTGCTCTCTTATCCATCATTTTCTTCTTTAAGAAGCTGAAAATGAAGCCTCTCAATAGCATGGTGAATCAGACCATGGAATCTGGAGCCATGCTTTCTTAAGTTAAACTCTGGCCCTATTCCTTACTAGTTTTGTCACTTTGGGAAAATTACTTAACCTTGCTCAGTCCATTAGCTTCCTTATTTGTACAAGAGGGTGATTGTGAAGATTAAATGATCAAATATATGTAAAGTATATAAAATAGTACCTGGGATAAATTGAATGCTCTGTAAATGTTTCTTAATGTAAGAGGAAAAGCAGCCTAGACAAAGAGGACACATTACATGTCATTTTAGATAATATTATATACAGTGTTCATTTTCCTAGTGCAAATTAAATGTAAAGGAAATATAGGCAGTTTTTCACATGAGTTATGAAGAATAATAAGGATCATGTATGATAACTTTACTTAATATCTTCAGCCCATATATTTTTTCACATACCCCTAATTTTTATTGCTTAGAAATATTTTTCAGTTGGAACTTTTCTGAATTGATACTTTTTAATATACTGTTTTTAATAATAGAGAGAAAATGTTAAGTCTTATCAGAAAATGTACAGAGCAACCATAAGGAAAAAAATATTGAGCTGTGTATAAAACTTAATAGTGCTTTTTTTCTTTATAAATAAACATTTGATGATATTGTATTTTTAGTCTTCTGTCCTTCCATTCAATATCCCTGAAAGATATCATTGACATAGTCTATTAACAATATGTAATCAATATTGAGGACTTCCCAGATGGCGCTAGTGGTAAACAACCCACCTTCCAGTGCAGGACACTTAAGAGACATAGGTTGGATCTCTGGGTTGGGAAGATCTCCTGGAGAAGGGTACGGCAACCATGGGCAGAGGAGCTTGGTGGGCTACAGTCTGCTGCTGCTGCTGCTGCTAAGTCGCTTCAGTCGTGTCCGACTCTGTGCAACCCCATAGATAGCAGCCCACCAGGCTCCCCATCCCTGGGATTCTCCAGGCAAGAACACTGGAGTGGGTTGCCATGTCCTTCTCCAATGCATGAAAGTGAAAAGTGAAAGTGAAGTCACTCAGTGGTATCCGACTCTTCGTGACCCCATGGACTGTAGCCTACCAGGCTCCTCCGTCCATGGGACTTTTCCAGGCAAGAGTACTGGAGTGAGGTGCCATTTCCTTCTTTGGGGCTACAGTCTAGAGGGTCACAAAGAGTTGGACATGACTTAAGTGACTTAGCATGTTAGCAATCAATATTAAAGTTCTTATATAATACTTTAATTTATCTAAGGATATTTTTCTTTGTTCAAATTAAAAGAAAAAACAACTTGGCTTTGTTTCCTTTCATTTGAAGACTATCTTTCTTTCTAATTAGAGGGCAAACGATCCTTCTATACTGATTGCTTTTTTAATGACCTCTATTTGCAGAGAATATTTTAGGGGGAAGTTTTAACTATTTCTCTTAGAGACTGTCCGCACTTGAGAAAGATAGTCTCCAGGTTACATTTTCTGTGCACGTTTGAAACGGTAACTGCACCGTCATGCAGGCTTTACATTCTAGAGCTTTTTTCAGCTCTGGCTGCTTTTAAAACAGAATGGAGAACGAAACAGCAGCTACAGAGGGGTGAGCTGGATCTCGCACTTTCAAGTGTAGACTTGGCCTTAGAGAACAATCTACTGAATGGCATTGAAAAAAGAAGACCCGGGAGAGATATTATTTTCTCTATTTTAATGCTTTCTGAGTGCCTTGAAAGTGATACTTGACCTGTATATAATAAATCCAAACCAGAACATTTTAGAAGAGTCATTTATATCTCAGCTTTTCATGCTTCCATCTATCCGTCAGTAGTGCATATCATCGTATTATTAGCTGGACTAAGTGCTTCCTAGGGGGCATTGTGAGTTGACATATGCAGAACTGGTTCATCCGAATGGCATATTCTAAATGAGATGTCCTACTTAAGTGTCTAAGAGTGGTTTCAGGGTGACCATTATTTTTTGCCCTTTTCTACCCTGAATGACCTGAAATGGAAGACAACTGGGTTCATTCTGTCGAGAGTGAATTTCTTACACTGCCCAAAATTAGGTTTCTTGGCATTTTTCCCCAAGAACCAGAGACAGGAAAGAAGTATCAACAGTACAAAGAAGAATCAACAGTACAACTCATTTGCTAATGGTGATATGAACAGGCTGTTTCTTTGTGAATACAAATGAAAGGAAGAAAGGGAGAAAATAATTTTGGTATAGTGGAGAAATTATCTTATCCTACATCTTAAATGAATGTCCGATATGTATGTCTTATCTAAGCAATCAAAAGAAAGAGTTATTTCAGTCTTCTTTTTGAAATAACAGTGTGCACAAAAGAGAACATGGTTTTAAAAAAAGAAGCACTGAATCGTTAAGTTGAAAATAATATTAAATCAGTGTGTGAAAGTTGGAAATACAGTCAGAAGGTAGGAGGCATATTACTTATGCTTTCTCACCTCCATGTTTTTCCTATTTTTAAAACAAATTCTGTTTTACTCTTGAATTAAAAAAAAAAAAACTCAAGACATATCAATGCCAAGAATAGAGGAAATAATAGAATGGGAAATTCTAGAGATCTCTTCAAGAAAATTAGAGATACCAAGGGAACATTTCATGAAAAGATGGGCTCAATAAAGGACAGAAATGGTAGGGACTTAACAGAAGCAGAAGATATTAAGAGGAGGTAGCAAGAATACACAGAAGAACTGCACAAAAAAGATCTTCACAACCCAGGTAATCACGATGGTGTGATCACTCACCTAGAGCCAGACATCCTGGAATGGGAAGTCAAGTGGGCCTTAGAAAGCATGACTATGAACAAAGCTAGTGGAGGTGATGGAATTCCAGTTGAGCTATTTCAAATCCTAAAAGATGATGCTGTGAAAGTGCTGCACTCAATACATCAGGAAATTTGGAAAACTCAGCAGTGGCCACAGGACTGGCAAATGTCAGTTTTCATTCCAATCCCAAAGAAAGGCAATGCCAAAGAATGCTCAAACTACTGCACAATTGCACTCTTCTCACACACTAGCACAGTAATGCTCAAAATTATCCAAGCCAGGCTTTAGCAATATGTGAACCATGAACTTCCAGATGTTCAAGCTGGATTTAGAGAAGGCAGAGGAACAAGATATCAAATTGCCAACATCCGCTGGATCATGGAAAAAGCAAGAGAGTTCCAGAAAAACATCTATTTTTGCTTTATTGACTATGCCAAAGCCTTTGACTGTGTGGATCACAATAAACTGTGGAAAATTCTGAGAGAGATGGGAATACCAGACCACCTAACCTGCCTCTTGAGAAACCTGTATGCAGGTCAGGAAGCAACAGTTAGAACTGGACATGGAACAACAGACTGGTTCCAAATCGGAAAAGGAGTACGTCAAGGCTTATATTGTCACCCTGCTTATTTAACTTATATGCAGAGTACATCATGAGAAATGCTGGGCTGGAGGAAGCACAAACTGGAAACAAGATTGCCGGGAGAAATATCAATAACCTCAGATATGCAGATGACACCACCCTTATGGCAGAAAGTGAAGANGCCTCTTGATGAGAGTGAAAGAGGAGAGTGAAAACGTTGGCTTGAAGCTCAACATTCAGAAAGCTAAGATCACGGCATCTGGATGGGGAAACAGTGGAAACAGTGTCAGACTTTATTTTGGGGGGCTCCAAAATCACTGCAGATGTTGATTAGGGCCATGAAATTAAAAGACACTAACTCCTTGGAAGGAAAGTTATGACCAACCTAGACAGAATATTAAAAAGCAGAGACATTACTTTGCCAACAAAGGTCCGCCTAGTCAAGGCTATGGTTTTTCCAGTGGTCATGCATAGATGTGAGAGTTGGACTATAAAGAAAGCTGAGTGCCGAAGATTGATGCTTTTGAACTGTGGTGTTGGAGACCACTCTTGAGAGTCCCTTGGACTTCAAGGAGATCCAACCAGTCAGTCCTAAAGGAAATCAGTCCTGGGTGTTCATTGGAAGGACTGATGTTGAAGCTGAACCTCCAATAGTTTGGCCACCTGATGCGAAGAGCTGACAACTTGGAAAAGACCCTGATGCTGCGAAAGATTGAGCACAGGAGAAGAAGGGGACGACAGAGGATGAGATGGTTGTATGGCATCACCAATTCAATGGACATGGGTTTGGATTGACTCTGGCAGTTGGTGATGGATAGGGAACCCTGGCGTGCTGTGGTTCATGGGGTGACAAAGAATCGGACATGACTGAGCAACTGAACTGAACTGAACAAGACATAAAGTTACCATTATAAATATTTCCATTTCCTCTTAATTTGGGAGTTGGTACCTGATAGTTTCTTTTTTTTTTCACTTGTAAACTACAAAGATAACATGAATGTTATGTTATATATGTATGGCTGTTAGTCCTCTATATTTGTTCATTGATCACAAATCTACCATCTTCTATGGTTCAACCCATTTTCTGGTCCATATTAAAGCATATCTCTTTGGATGATTTTGAGCTCAGATATCAGAAACCCCATCTCATACTTGGTTTAAAAAATAGAACAGTTATTACCTCACATCAAAAGACATCTACATGTAGATTGTGTTCTCTGGTTGAGTGATTTTGGCTTGAATATATCTTCAAAAATTCAGATTTTACCCTGTCTTTTTTTCTCTGTCATCTTTGGAGTTTTGGTCTTGTCCTCAAGACAATTACTCTAAGATAACTCCAGTGAAAACTAAAATAATATGTTTTCTATTTATAGTGTGTTTGAGGTGGGTGGGGCAGTGGTGAGGTAGAAAGAGAGATGGATCATGGAGCATCTTTCAAGCCCTTGAAAACCTTTCATTTTTTTCTGATTGAATCCATCCTGGACCAAAATCAGTAATGGAGAATACCATGACCTAATTGGCTGATGAATCAGCATCAGAGTCTAGAGCTGAGAATCCAGTTTGATACCTGAGTAAATGAAATTCTTTAGGAAAGAAGGAAGAAAAACAAATGGACACTGGATAAGCAATAATCAGGGTGGATCTTAGAAATCTTATGTGTAAAACAATATATACCACTTCATAGCCATTAGGATGACTGTTATCAAAAAGTAGAATATAACAAATATTGGCAAAGCTTTAGAGAAATTAGAACCTTCATACATTACTGATGGGAATATAAAATGGGACAGCCACTGTGGAGAAGTTTGACAGTTTCTCAAAAATTTAAACATAGAATTACCGTGTGATCCAGGAATTCCACTCCTAGGTATATTCCTAAAAGAATTCAAAGCAAGGATTTAAAATGATACTTGCACACATGTTAAATAGTAGTATAACTCACAATAGCTAAAATCTGGAAATAACCTAAGTGTCCATCAACAGATGAATGGATAGAATGTGGTAAATAATGCAATGGGAAAAAGGATTAAAATTCTGATACATCCTATAGTAACATGGATGAATCTTGAAGACATTAGCTAAGTGAACTATACCTGAGACAAAGGACAAATGTATGATTTGTTGTATAAAATATCTAGAACGGACAAATTCATGGAACAGAAAGTAGAGTTGAGGTTAGCAGGATCTGGGGAAAAGGGCAAATGGAGAACTGTTTAATAGGTATAGAGTTTCTGTTTGGGATGATGAAAAAATTCTGAAAGAAGTGGTGAGAGTTACACAACAATATGAAGGTACTTAATGTCACCAAATTGTACATGTATAAATGGTTAAAACTGTAAATTTTGTTATGTATATTTGACCATATCATAGAGATATGCGGAATGAACTTGAAATCATGTATTGGTCACTTTAAGAGGTTAAGAGCTTGTGAATAAGCTTCAAGTATCAGCAAACTAATTTATTCACTGTTCTCCTTATCCCTGTACCCCAAGATAAAGGGGAACCAAATTTGGAGTATTCATCTAATGTCAGCCACCAATGTGTGTGTGTGTGTGTCTGTGTGTGTGTGTGTCGTGTGTGTGTTTGTGTTTGTTGCTAGTGGAGTTAGTCACTAGAAGGTTTAGTTCTAGTGGGGGTGGTGGAATTTCAGCTGAGCTATTTCAAATCCTAAAATATAATGCTGTTGAAGTGCTTCGCTCGATATGCCGGCAAATTTGGACAACTCAGCAGTGGCCACAGGACTGGAAAAGGTCAGTTTTCATTCCAATCCCAAAGAAAGGCAATACCAAACAATGTTCAAAGTACTGCACAATTGCACTCATCTCACATGCTAGCAAAGTAATGTTCAAAATTCTCCAAGATAGACTTCAATAGTATGTGAACCAAAAACTTCCAGATGTTCAAACTGGATTTAGAAAAGGCAGAGGAACCAGAGATCAAATTGCCAGCATCCATTGGATCATAGGAAAAGCAAGAGAGTTCCAGAAAAACATCTATTTCTGCTTCATTGACTACACTAAAGTCTTTGACTCTGTGGATCACAACAAACTGTGGAAAATTCTTAAAGAGATGGGAATTTCAAACCACCTTACCTGGCTCCTGAGAAATTTGTATGCAGATCAAGAAGGCACAATTAGAATCGACATGTAACAGACTGGTTCCAAATGGAAAGGAAGGCTGTATATTGTCCATCGAGGCTGTATATTGTCACCCTGCTTATTTAGCTTATATTCAGAGTATATCATGTGAAATGCCAGGTTGGATGAAGCACAAGCTGGAAATCAAGATTGCTGAGAGGAATAGCAATAACCTCAGATATGCAGATGGCACCACCCTTTTGGCAGAAAGCAAAGAAAAACTGAAGAGCTTCTTGATGAAAGTGTAAGAGGAGAGTGAAAAACCTGTCTTAAAACTCAACATTCAAAAAAACAAATATCCTGGCATCCAGTCCCATCATTTCATGGCAAATAGATGGGGAAACAATGGAAACAGTGAGAGACTTTATTTTGGGGGCTCCAAAATCACTGCAGATGGTGATTACAGCCATGAAATTAAAAGACACTTGCTCCTTGGAAGAAAAGGTATGACCAACCTAGACATCATATTAAAAAGCAGAGACATTACTTTGTCAACAAAGGTCTGTCTAGTTAAAGCTATAGTTTTTCCAGTAGTCATATATGGATGTAAGAGTTGGACTATAAAGAAAACTGAGCCCTGAAGAACTGATGCTTTTGAACTGTGATGTTGGAGAAGACTCTTGAGAGTCCCTTGGACTGCAAGGATATCCAGCCAGTCAATCCTAAAGGAAATCAGTCCTGAATATTCATTGGAAGGACTGATGCTGAAGCTGAAACTCCAACACTTTGGCCACCTGATGCAAAGAACTGACTCATTGGAAAAGACCCTGATGCTGGCAAAGATTGAAGGCAGAAGGAGAAGGGGATGACAGATGTGGTTGGATGGCATCACTGACTCAATGGACATGAATTTGAGTAAACCCTGGGAGTTGGTGATGGACAGGGAATCCTGGCATGCTGCAGCCCATGGCGTCTCAAAGAGTTGGACATGACTGAGCTACTGAACTGAACTGAACTGTGTTAGTCACTCAGTCGTATCTATTTTTGACTCCATGGACTATAGCCCGCCAGGCTTCTCTGTCTATGGAGTTCTCCAGGCAAGAATGCTAAAGTGGGTTGCTATTCCCTTCTCCAGGGGAATAGTATGTGAACCAAAAACTTCCAGATGTTCAAACTGGATTTAGAAAAGGCAGCGGAACCAGAGATAAAATTGCCAGCATCCATTGGATCATAGGAAAAGCAAGAGAATTCCAGAATTCCAGAGCCTAGGTCTCCTGAATTGAAGGCAGATTCTTTACCATCTGAGACACCAGGGAAGCTAGTCAACCACAAATACTTACTAGTATCCACAGGCCAACTCTCAAACCTTGGTTGTTTATTTCCCATAGAATGCTTGGTTTCTTTAGCCATATACATTTCTCACAAGCTCATTTCAGCCATTCCTATAAAGCAAACGTAACCATGATAATAAGCTTCAGCAGCAAACACAGGGCGAAAGTAAACTACATTTCTGTGAGTTTCTACTCGTAGTATTTATTCTCAAATTCCTTTGCCAACATACTGATAAGTTAGAAGTCCAGATATTGAGGGCAATGCTAAATCTCTCTTGCTTTATTTTCTGAATGAAAATACAGATACAGATAATATAGAGATGGAATTCACAACCTTATTGTTTTCTCTTGTAAATATTTGGTTCCCTCATCAAGTGGTACTCTGGTAAACTATATGATATAGTGACCCAGGTGACCCTTTAATGATTTTGGAACAGATATGTTGGGCAGTGGAGAAGGAAATGGCAACCCACTCCAGTGTTCTTGCCTGGAGAATCCCAGGGACGGGGGAGCCTGGTGGGCTGCCATCTATGGGGTCACACAGAATCGGATACGACTGAAGTGACTTACCAGTAGCAGTGTTGGGCAAGGCCAGCTTTTCAGGGCTGAACCTATCTCAGAAAACCTGGAAGAGAGAGAGAATTGTATTCTTTTTCTTTTCAGCGGGGGAGATCTTTCCCAGGTGTGGCTAAAAAGTGAAGAAAAATAGTGAACCACCTGTTACATTTGAACACAGGCAGGCCAACTGTATTATGTCCTGGACCTTAGGGACACATGAACAATGATCTTTAACTCTAATCCTATCTACTGTGTTCAATGGCAGTATGGTTCGATGACTGCCAGGCTGCCCCTGTCAGATTAGCTGCCACTCCTTCCTTGGGGAGGAACATGCGCCTTTTTACACTTTTGGAAGAGGCATGGAAAAAGTCTAGATTGTTACCTAACAAATATGACTTGCAGGTTCATAAGGTCCTACAGACCAGAATGTAGATCTTGCAAGTATATCTCACTAGCAGGGCTCTCCACCCCAATCTTCTCATTCAGTGCTGTTCTGAGGGTGAGGGTTCTGGATATCATTGACTTCAGTTTTATCTTCTTGACGCTGATTGAGCTCACTCTCCTAGTTTAGTTTCTGAAATCAAGATGGGGAGCAAGCAGAAGGTAAAACAAATTGACATTCTGTGGTGCTAAAGAAGAAATAACTAAATGATTAGTTATTCTTTTAGTTATTCTGTGATTCTTTCTGTTGGCTATAGGACACCTTTACTGCCTTTGTTTTCAATTTGTGTGCAAAAATTTTTAGATCTGATAGCTGTTTCACTGAAGCTAATTTGTATAGGACAATAACTTCTTCTGAAAGGTTCTCTCAGCTCAAAACTTCTTTTTTATTGTATTGAAAACCAAATCAATGTATCTTATAGGCTCTTAAAGCATCAAGGGAGGACACCTATCTGCCTGAGCCAGTTATTTGAAAGGATTAGGCAGTAGCTTGAAAGTGACTTGCAAGCCCAGTGCCTGGTGGCTGGTTAGTGCTAGAACAAAGCCAGGGGTGTGGGTTATCTGTCCCTTTTAGTTAAATTTAGTCAAATTTTCAAATAAAAGGTTGTGATGAAACCATTAAAAATGCAGAGCTCTAGTATGATAAGACCATACCCAGCCCTTGGCTTTCATGCCAGTATTATTCTATACGATTTCTGGTAGGAAATCCCCCACAGAGGGAGGAGGCCCCTTTAGCCAAGGCCTCGATTCACAGAAGGCCTGGAATCTTAAGTTTAGAGAGTTCACCTTTATTTCCCTGAGGAACACAAGGGTATTGCCTACTGTTTTTAGGTTAAACGTGTTAATATGTTAATATATAAAATATATTTTAATCTTCTGTTTTGATACATATATATATTATTTTTGATATATCAGGTATCTCAAATACGGGCATTGCTGGAGTCTTTCTGGAGCCCCGAGGGCTCTTGTCCGTGGCCTTTGGCCACATGGGCCAGCATGTGCTGCTTCCTCTCTTGTCCCTTGATATCTCTCACTGTCAGAAATTCCAGCTGTCCAGCACTGCCGCCCCTTCCCTCCGTTCCCCCCCATCTGATTATAACAGGTTTACAGAATTGCTCAGGACTCTAGAATAATTGAACACCATCTCGAAACGAACACCGTGGTGAAATAGAAGAAAGAGAAGTGACAGAGAAGAGCCCAGGTTGTGAGGAGTAGAGAAGGTTTGCTGGAGGGCGCACAGATTGGCTGTCGGTATTTTTAAAGGACCTGTGAAACCCCAGACGCGTCCAAGGACGGGGCTGAGGCAGAACTACCAAGAAAAGAAAAGGAGAGGAACAAAAGGAAGAGAGTGGGCGAGGAGGAGAGCAGGCGTGGAGAAAGAGAGCCAGTGAGACGGATAGCGAGCGGGCTTCTGAAGAGAGAAAACCCACAACCCCAGAAAATCCGCCATTTATATGCCATGGTTCTGGGAAGGAATAACAGGACTGGACAGCGGGCTGTGGAAGGGGGAGGGAGCAGGTCCTGGAACAGGAGGTCCCTGTAAGCTCAGTCACTTCAGTCGTGTTCGACTCTTTCCCACCCTATAGGCTATATAGCCTGCCAGGCTCCTCTGTCCATGGAGTTTCTGCAGGCAAGAATATTGGAGCGGGTTGCCCTCCTCTCCTCCACGGAATCTTCCCGACCCAGGGATCGAACCCACGTCTCCTGCATTGCAGACAGAATGTTTACCCACTGAGCTACTTGGGAAGCCCTGGGAGGAGGAGGTTCACCTGAACTTAAATCTCCAAGGTCCATCAAAAGCCATGGCAGCCATCACAGTTCAGCACTTTATACAAGATGAACTTGACTGAAGCATTACAAGCTGTGTTTAATATCATTGTGATGTATCAATCAGGCTACATTGATTGAAAAACCAAAAAAAGATCCTCTTAAGTTACCTCAACAGGAAAAAAAAGCCATGCATTTTAAAGAAAAACACATAGTGAAAATGGATATTTAAAGTATGCAGGGCTCAAGGCATCTTTAAAGATGATCGTGTTTCTCCTCCTCTGGTCCCTTCATCTCCTTCTCTCCACACCTCTCTCACTCACAGGCTCTTCCCCATCTCCACACATTTAATTTACTCTCTGTTCATCACCAGCTGCCTTCTCCTTCTCCTTGTTTTATCCTTTCTGGACCCTGCAAACTTTGGATTACATATAAGCTTATGTCACCATTAACTCATTACTGATTGGCATCATTTCTTGGTGTTTCCCTTTATTTGTTTTGAAAGCAAAGAATTCAAATAGCTCACCCTTTGAGAGCTGTATAGGTGTGTCATTTGCTAGACCATGAGTCAGCTGGCCGTTCATCTTGGTGCTGATATTTTGGGCTACTGAACTGGGGGCAGGGCCAGAGTAGGGTCACAGTGGAATGAAATGTAGATTTATAGGCAATGGAGACTGTGACTGGGATGAGGACTTATCCAGGAGAGATCCTTTGCCATCTCTAGTGCAGGCTTAAGCGCCAAAGCATTGTAAGGTGATGGGCCACAAATGGGGTAGAACAGAGAGGAGTTGTAATGCTGTGGAATACAGCGGGTGCAGCACAGATTCCAAACGTCATCTATAAAAGACAAGGCCAGACACATAAACGAGTTGTGTTAGCTGTAAAAGAACACACCAACGTTTGAAAGGTTGATGAATCACTTTACCATCCGTTCATCTCCCTTATATGATATCGAATCTTAGAAAGGCAGCTGTTCACGTTTTTGGATGCCTGGTAAATCATCTCAAGCTGCTGCCGATTCAATATCATGCATATGACAAAATGAGGCAAGTCAACTGTGTGTTACAGGAGTGGCTCATTTCACCTGATGTTCAGTTACATTTGTAGCTGCAGCTGCATCTCAGACACGTAACATTAACTGATGTTCATAATGATAACACTGAGTCATTAAGGAGATCTTGTATTATGTCTGTACAGTAGACTCGAGGAGAGGTGCAGTGGAGAAAGAACTAAGACTTATTATGAGTACCTGCTGAATTGCAGATGCAGGGGGAAGAGAACTGCTTATGCTTCTGTCCTTAAGCAACAGAATGCCTGCAAGGGAGGCACAGCTGTACCCATTTTACAACTGAGGAAACACATGTAGACAGGTGAAGTGAACTGTCCAGAGTCAGGTCAGAAATCCAGATCTATCTTACTTCAGAACCTGTGCTCTCCGCTTACACCACAAGTTTGTTCAAAAACTTTTTTTAATAAGAAATTTTCAAGTTGATTTGTAAATGAGTTACTCTGAGCTGACACCCCGCTCCAGTATTCTTACCTGGAAAATCCCACGCACGGAGGAGCCTGGTGGGCTGCAGTCCATGGGGTCTCGAAGAGTCGGACACGACTTCACTTTCACTTTCACTTTTCACTTTCATGCATTGGAGAAGGAAATGGCAGCCCGCTTCAGTGTTCTTGCCTGGAGAATCCCAGGGATGCAGGAGCCTGGTGGGGGGCTGTCTATGGGGTCACATAGAGTCGGACACGACTGAAGCGACTTAGCAGCAGCAGAGCTGGTCAACATTAGCTAGTTGGTGACTCAAACTCAAAATATGCCCAAAAGAAAGAAGAGATCTAATGTTTGGGAAGGTGACCATACATGCTGGATATTACCCTGCATGTGATGTATTATTATCTCCAAGTTGTAGTGTGAGAAAACAACCACTATTGAAGTTGTCTGGGGCAGAGTCACGTACTTGGAAAGCTGCGGCCATAGTGTCCTTGGCAGGTTTCTCTTGTTCAACACACGTGTGTTGCTTAGGTCATGTCTGACTCTTTGAGGTCCTATGAACCGTAGCCTGCTAAGCTCCTCTGTCCATGGGGTTCTCCAGGCAAGAATACTGGAGTGGGTTGTCATGCCCTCCTCCAGGGGATCTTCCCAACCCAGGGGCTGAACCTGCATCTCTTGTTTCCTGCATTGGCAGACGAGTTCTTTACCATGAGCGCCACCCCTTGCTCAATGCACTGCTCAAATATTAGTTTTCTTAAGCTTCATTCTGACCTCAGCTTTTTTTCTTCTTCTCCTGTATACTTTTTTCAGCGTAGTTTCAGATGTAGTTATTCTGAAATTTATAACTGTAGACACTCTATCTCTCAAATTCCCTACCTAACTAGATATTTCCTCTTTAATATTCTATGGGGTGTTCAGACTGAAAATGTGTAATTTGTTATTTTCTATAGTCCCTCATAGGTGCCTCCCACACTATGTTCTTGTCTCAGTGAGTGCTCCAAGGAATCTTTGTGTCATCTTGCTTGAGTCAGTGACCTCCTTCATCTTCTTCATCCTTTTCTAGTTGAAATATAGTTGACTTACAGTTTCAGGTGTACAACACAGTGATCCAGTGTTTCCTCCTTGCGCTTCTTAACAGTTTAAGTTCCTTAGTTTATGCCAATTCCAAATGGGTGCAGTAGCTTTATTGTTACTACTGTTGTTCAATTGCTAAATCATGTCCAACTCTTTGCAGCCCCATGGACTGCCGCACCCCAGGCTCCCCTGTCCTTCACTGTATCCCAGGCTTTGCTCAGATTCATGTCCATTGAGTTGGTGATGCTCTCTTACTATCTTATCCTCTGCTGCCCCTTTCTCCTCCTGTCCTCAGTCTTTCCCAGCATCAGCATCTTTGCCAATGAGTCGGCTCATCGTACCAGGTGGTCAAAGTATTGGCGCTCCAGCTTCAGTTCTTCCAATGAACATTCAGGTAGCCTTATTAGTCAGTCTTTTTCAATGCCGTTAGAGTGGTGTGGTCTTTAAATGATTTTCATCATATTGCTTGTGAGTTCTTCATGGCTCCCTATTGCCCAAAGGGTAGCCCATGTACTGTATATGTATGGCCTGGCCTCTGTTTGCCTTTATAATCTTACCATCTGCCACTCACTCCCACCTTCATGATGATATAGTAATTTTGACATTGTTCCCCATACATACCAGATATTGTTGAAATTTTTTCTATGTTTCCTTCACCTGCTGGTTCACCTAGATCTTTATCAAGCCTGCTCTCAAATTCTGTTTGATTTTTAAGCCTTTTCATTTTTTCAGTGCTGCTACATTCGAATACATTCATTTACACTCCAGTACAGCAGGTGTGTTAGTGCTGTTATTACATGTGGACCTTTGCTCCTCCCATTGTTCATCCTGAACTGAGATGTGGTATGTACCAGGATGGTCATACTGCTGTTTTTCATTGGCATCCTTTCTGATGGACGAGGCATCCCTTCTGACTGGTCAGTGCTCATGCCTTGCAATAGTTAATTGCTTTTAATATCAACTCCAACTTATTACTAAGCAGTGCAGGGCAGAAAGAAGGTGCTCGAAAATTCCTGTTGATTCTCGAATTATGAAAGACTGAGTTGTGGCTGGCTCTACAGCCCCACCTCACCCTCTTATTCTCACGGTCTGATCTTACTGCACTGAGCCAGATGGGTCCCTCTAACATTTCCAGACGGGCTGGTTCTGTTCTTTAGCGAAGCAGAGAACAAACGTACCTCGCAACAAACTTGCCCTTATTTGAAGAAAGTTGGCAGGTCTCACTGAGGCTTCATTCTTAATGAAGCAGTTTCCACACTTGCCTCAATTATGTCTCAAATAGCTTTAAGACCTCATACTGCCCAGACTTTTTCCTCTAATCATCTAAATTTTCACTGACAGCACAGAAATAAGAACTAGGAATAATAAGTGATTACAGGATTGAATACAGTGATTGGCTCCCATAAATTGAAAGGGCATTTGTTGGCTGATATTGATGCAGGCTCAATGACATTGGCTACCCCCACAACCATATCACATTGAACTTGTGACCATATATAGCCAAGGGTTTATTTTATATTTTTACATGAGCTGCTATCAAGTTAGATGATTCTACTTCTATACTTACATCATTGATTTTTTAAATGTAAGTACAAGGCTTTAAATTCTGTCCACAGCATAGAAAAATAAATTTATTTTTCTGATGATCTCATCCTACACACACCTTTGTTCTCCTTCCTGGTTTGGGATTGTTTGCAGGTTGATTAAGTAATAGAACTCAATGTTACAGCACTTTCCCTCCAACTTCAGATTGATTCATTAATCACTGTTTGGGTGCAAAATGTTTGGGTATAGATTCATGACTCTTAGGGTGTTCCTTACTTCCCCTATCTCATTCCTTTGCCTTGTCCATAAGATATAATTAGGGACTTAATTAAATGCCTTGCTTAAATTAACGAGTACCATGTCTGCAAGTTTACTTAATCTATAATTACTGGGTCTTATTAGAAATTCATCATCATTGTCCTCATCTGTCTTTTGGAATCAATTTACATATGTAAACCTTGGTCTTAGTTGTTAGCTGGGCCACAGTCTTACATCTCAGAGTTATTTTTAACTTTGATTAACCTCTAATTCTGTGGCTTAGAACGTCCACTTTCTCTCTGGGCTTTCCTCTGAGGCCCCAAAGTGCTTCCTCCTATGAGCTTTGCTTCTGTCTCTTTCAGCTATTTTCATACACGCAGATGAACGTTGAAGACCTGATGTCATATGGAGTTTACTCAGACTGAACCTTCTGAAAGTTTTCAGGTCCTCTGAAGATACTTATGCACAGAAGTGGGTCACATTATTACTGTGTTGCTTTCTGGCACTCTGTTGGTGTTGGCACTTGTTCCTCACCTTCTTTTTCATAATTGCCAAGGGTTTCCATTTGTTCTGCTTCCACTCTGCCTACGATTCATCTCTCCCTAGTTACCACTCATAATTTCTCTTGCCAAATTCTCTGGAGTCTTTATTGAGCAAAGCTTTGCTATTTACACTCTATGAAGAACTGGCGTTTTATATGTGCATGTTGTCGGTCAGTTGCTAAGTCGTGTCCAGTGCTTTGCAGCCCCATGGACTGCAGCACACAAAGCTTCCCTGTCCTTCACTCTTTCCCAGAGTTTGCTCACATTCATGTCTGTTGAATCAGTGATGCCATCCAACCATCTCATCCTCTGTCATCCCCTTCACCTCCTCCCCTCAGTCTTTCCCAACATCAGGGGTCTTTTCCAATGAGTCGGCTCTTCTCACCAGGCAGCCGAAGTATTGGAGCTTCAGCTTCAGCATCAGTCCTTCCAATGAATATTAAGGGTTGATTTCCTTTAGGATTGCCTGGTTGATCTCCTTGCAGTCCAAGGGACTCTTAGAGTCTTCTCCAGCACTATAATTTAAAGGCATTAATTCTTCAATGCTCAGCCTGTTTTTTTAGTCCAACTCTCACATCCATACATGACTACTGGAATAACCAAAGCTTTGACTATATGGACCTTTGTTGGCAAAGTGATGTCCCTCCTTTTTAATATGCTGTCTAGGTTTGTCATAGCTTTTTTTCCAAGTAGCAAGCATCTTTTAATTTCATGGCTGCAGTCACTGTCCACAATGATTTTGGGGCCCAAGAAAATAAGGTCTCTCACTGTTTCTCTACAGTGATTTTGAAGCCCCCCCAAAATAAAGTCTGTCACTGTTTCCATTTTCCCCCCATCTATTTGCCATGAAGTAATGGGACCGAATGCCGTGATCTTCATCTTTTGAATGTTGAGTTTTAAGCCAACTTTTTCAGTCTCCTCTTTCACCTACATCAAGAAGCTCTTTAGTTCTTCTTCACTTTCTGCCATTAGGATGGTATCATCTGCATATCTGAGGTTGTTGATATTTCTCCCAGAAGTCTTAATTCCAGCTTGTGACACATTCAGCCTGGCATGTTGCATGATGTACTCTATATATAAGTTAAAAAAGCAAGGTGACAGTATAGACTCTTGACATACTTCTTTCCCAATTTGATCCAGTCTGTTGTCCCAAGCCCAGTTTAGCTGTTGCTTTTTGACCTGCATACAGGTTTCTCAGGAGGCAGGTATAATGGTCTGGTATTCCCATTTCTTGAAGGATTTTCAACAGTTTGTTGTGATCCACACAGTCAAATGCTTTAGTGTAGTCAAGGAAGCAGAAGTAGATGTTTTTCTGGGATTCCCTTGCTTTTTTTCTATGATCCAATGGATGTTGGCAATTTGATCTCTGTTTCCTCTGCCTTTTCTAAATTCAGCTGGTACATCTGGAAGTTCTTGGTTCACATACTGTTGTGTGTGTATATTCATAAATAAAATCTTTGTTGCATGTATATTAATTTATTTAGTGTGTGAAGAAAATCTGTGAGACAGCTATTGGTCACATGTTGCATGTTGCTGAACCAACCTCAGATGAGTTGACTTTTCTCAAGATCCATGACTAGTGAGTTGTGAAGCTGAAATTTTGAGTTCAGACCTGTTCCTCAGAGGCACACTCGCGAGCCATTGATTTAGCACATCTTGTAAGAATGCAGACTTCATTTCTTCCTTTATCCTTCTTTCCTTCCCTCTGTTTTTCACCTTGTACCCCTTTCCTTTTTGCTCTGGCTTTCACCCACCTCCCTTTTCTCTTCTTCCTTCTCCTCAGTACCAGGTTGGAATGTTGCAGGTCAAATCCCAAAACTGGAAGTCAGAACATATATTCTCTCACCTTACTTCATGTACCTGCCAACGAATTTTGCACAATGGGAAAGAATTGTTCTTACTCTCCCCAGATCAAATTTATCCCTATAAAAAAAAGTCAGCCAAGTATTAGCAATGAGGAAAATAGTCTCCTCTATAGTTGGTTAATTCTCTGAACCTCTCACTTCTTCATGTTTAGTTTTTGACATGCAAAAATGGGAAAATGAAGCAGTTTGAAGACGAGAATTTTCTAGAGAGTTGTCTGGTTTTAAAGGCTTTGGCTTCTCGCATAAATAATATTTTCATGTCAGAAACTGACCATTCTTTAGTTTCTCTCTTTGCAGTACATCTAAGACAAATCTTAGTCCCTAGGCCGATGGTTTACCTTAGGCTAGTAGGGAACATCAAAAGGAAAAATGTTAGCAATATTTAAAATGGCCCACTTAAGTAAAAGATGGAATATATTTATAATTTTTAGTTCTATATATGATTTGAGATTTTCTTTGAGAGGATGGAAAGAGCAGTTGAGAGGTTGAAGTTTGACCTAATATGTATTAATCCTGTGTTGTCATCTGACCCATCGCCTCCTTGGTTGTTTTCTTTTTAAGATCATGCCTTTTATGTTAATGTTATTGTCCATAGTAGCTTTCATAAGTCTCAGTTCACTTTGAGCTGTAATCTGGAACATTTGTAAGTTTCTGATTTTATTTATGTTCCTGTTGTGTTCCTACCTGTTTGTAGTCATATTTTCAGTGAGTTTATTAGAAAGCAGCCAGTGGAATCATATTATTTTTAAAAATTATTTTACTTTTTTCCTTCTTCTTAGAATTATTTTGGTTAAACATCTGTATTTGCAGTTTCAGAAGCACTTTATTTATTTTAGAACCCCATACAGTAGAATGCAATTTAATAATTCTTGATTTTTTTGGAAATGTTTCATAAATTCTAAAATAAGACGTTCCATGTATCAGGCATTTCCTTTGTTTTGTTTTTCCCCTAATTTCAATAGGGAATATTATTATTATTCTGAAATTTCTTTCATTGCCACAAGTAGTGTTTCCTTATGGATCAGAACTGAACTTACAGTAGACATTTCACTTTCTGGTACCTATACATAGCAATCATTTTTATGCACAGAAAGTGAAAATTCAGTGAGTGGGAACTTTGAAACATTACACAAATTCTCTTTGTGTGTTGTGGTCATATGTCATGTCTTAGATGAAGACTTTTGTTCATTCCCATATTTTAAACAATGAAGTGTTATTATTACTTGTTTAAACCAAGAGTTTCCAAGAGACAAATAATGATTTTAGAGAATTGAGAAAAAGAGGTTAAACTGATCTTTACTGAGACAATCCTTTCCTTGCCCTGAGAAATGAAGACTTGAGACAAGGAGGGTGATACATATTAGTTTTCTTGATACAGTTTTAGTTATATTAAATGGACTTCCTTGGTGGCTCAGATGGTAAAGAATCTGCCTACGATGTGGGAGACCTGGGTTTAATCCCTGGATTGGAAAGATCCCCTGGAGAAAGGAATGGCTATCCACTCCAGTGTTCTTGCCTAGAAAATTCTGTGGACTGAGGAGTCTGGCAGGCTACAATACATAGGGTCACACATAGGGTCACAATACATAGGGTCACAAAGAGACTGAGCGACTAACACTTTCACTTTCACATTAAGTGAAGTTTGTTTTTAGTTGGCTAATAGACAACTTTTAGGATGATAAAAAACTGTATAGAATTATTTGTGCCTGTGCTGAAGCAGGGCCTCACATTTATGGTCTGGAAATGTAAAAGGGTGGTGAGTAATTTAAATACTGAAGGACACTATTTATCAAACAGCAAGTCAGGTGCAAAAATGGCCTTGTGAAAAGATGATTCTATTAAAGGAGAAAGCAAGCCATTTAGTGGAGCTACTACAGGTGCATATGTGTGGAAACAGACAATACTATACCAATCAACCTTACCCGAGTTTACATGGATTTGTTAGTGGACACGGGTGGCCCTTAGAATAGAAGTTTTTGTGTTTATACTGCCGCTATACATGAGAAATTGGTACTACCCAACATAACCAAAGTAAAACAGACTATACCAAAAAAAAATCCTTTCATTTTATTTTGTTTTAAAAAAGGAATTCCTACGTCTAGAATGAAATAAGTGGTCCAACTACTTCAATATATATAGAATAGATATTAATATGTTGCATTACTATTTTCATATTAAATATCATTCTAAAAAGTTTGGCCTTACTAAAACAGAAATTGAAATAGCACTGTTTCCAGTCATGCAGTTAATCCTAATTAAATACTAGTACAGATTCTGGAAGACAGGAAGTTTTTAGTGTCATTTTGAATCTTATGATTGAAGATTAATTTAACAACCCTGTTTGGGGATAATACATTCCAAAATGAGATTTAAAGAAGCGTCACTTTATTCAGAGGGGTTATATCTGCTTTATATGCATTCTTCAGTGGTATTCAGGAAACAGCTGTCAGATAAATTATAAAAATACATGATAAACAAACTGGCTCATCTTTTTAATTGGTTTAATCTAGCTTCATCTAGGCAGCATAATGCTCTTCACTGATAGTAAGGTGAATGAAATGTGTGCAATTACTTAGCAGTTCACTGCAACTTAAAAATATACAGAGCCTTCATCTATTACTAATAAAATCTAAATGTCCAAAGTGGCAAATTATTGCTGGGATCTTTTGAAGATGAACTGATAATTAGTCATACTGCTTTGTTCAGGTTTAATTTCAAGAAACAAAGGAGGAGACGATGACTCGTTGTAATAGCAATGACTTATGGGAAACTGCAACTGAATAATTTATTGATTGATAGTGACTGAAAGTCATTATCCTCTGATGGCTGTTCAAACAGCTAATCTGAAACAATGCTACTGATGTCTTTCACGAAACCCCTGCCATATTAGATCTTTCTTAATTGTTGGCTTTTATTCTTTGCAGCTGAAATTGGAACATAGATGGAAAAGTCATGACTCCGAACTTTATTTTTTTTACAAATGAGATAAGTGCTTTCATTTTTAAATGCCTTCAAAAATAAGAGGGAACATGTTTTATTTAGTTACCTGAAGAAATATTAAATATTAAATGATGAAAAATATCAAGGTTCCTCAGTCTGATGATATGCTTTTGTAATATTCAGTGTCAAAGGTTAGCAGAGCCTCTTCTCTGTGGAATTAGTTGAGAGTGGCCCATGGTGTTTCTGTCTACCATGGAGAAAGAGAGTTGACTCTGGCAGCTATCATATCATTTATTTATCACTTTCAAACTTAGCCCCAATCACTTCATAGTAATTGGCTAGGATTCTCTTGAATTTTGTTCTGCTCACCATGAACTGTCAAGAATACAGTCAGATTTCAGGATAGGATTCCTAAGTTAGACCTCATTTTCTTGATATATCAGATACTGGGAATATGCAGAAGATATAATCAAAGTATAGTGATGTCATTTACCTATATGCACATGGTTAATAAATTTAGATGCATACTGTCAGTGTGATACAAACTTATGCATTGAACATTGTCAGCTGATGACTTTCACCTTACACTGTACAAAGCTCTTGCAATCCATTATGTGGAATTTTCTATCATGAGAAAAGTAGTCAATCTATTAAATGTGTCTGATTTAGGAATTGAACATTGACAGCTTTCGTTTTCTTACAGATTTGGTTTATCATGGCAGTTTGTCTGAATGTCAGCAGGTTCTCAGGGTTCAATGGCAGGTTACCGTTGCATTCCTGTCATCTTCAGAAGGATCAAGTGTTTTATTATCTGACTGTTTTGTATATAGACCTTGGCCATTACCATAAGCATAATAGAATAGACTTACTTAACAGGTCTAGTTGGTTGTTTCTAAGGTTACCCTCCTCATAGTCTTGCAGTGTTCAGCCTCGCTTTAATGATTTCTCACCAGGCACTGTGCTGTGCTGAGTTGCTCAGTGTGTCCGACTCTGCGACCACACAGACTACAGCCCGCCAGGCTCCTCGTCCATGGGAGGAACACTGGACAAGAACACTGGAATGGGTTGCCATGTTCTCCAGCACCATGCACTAGTACATCTTAAATGAGACTCAGTACTTTTCTCCAAAAGAGTTATATATGGGAGTGTATGCGGAAGAGTTTATAATTAAGTAGTTAATAGGTTTTTCACTCAGCTTGTTCATAGAACTGATATGCATTTGTTTTGACATCTCAGAAATGACATGCTAAATGACTTCTCTTGGTTGTTAATTAGCAAGACTCCATCTGAAATTTTCACGCAAATTTTTCTCCCCCTCCCTTGGATGTAAGCCTAAGTAACTGAACTGGTGATGAGAAGGAGTCA
This sequence comes from Redunca redunca, assembly GCA_006410935.1. Classification (NCBI taxonomy): domain Eukaryota; kingdom Metazoa; phylum Chordata; class Mammalia; order Artiodactyla; family Bovidae; genus Redunca; species Redunca redunca. The sequence goes on from SJYQ01000683.1 coordinate 986,407, forward strand.
GCAATTTGGTGGGGGCAACCTGGTTTAACCTGTTTTTGAGGTTTGTCCTCTAAATCTTAATCCATTTGGGCTTAAATAACCAATAATTATATTTTTCCAGTAATCAATTAGTCATGAAATTAATCATATTATTTATATATTTATGAATAATTATATAAGGGATTCCATGGTGGCTCAGATGGTAAAGCATGACGGTAAACGCGGGAGATCGGGATTTGATCCCCAGGTTGGGAAGATCCCCTGGAGAAGGAAATGGCAACCCACTCCACAGTATGCTTGCCTAGAAAATTCCATGGATGGAGGAGCCTGGTGGGCTACAGTCCATGGGGTCGCAAAGAGTTGGACACCACTGAGTGACTTCACTTTCACTTATATAAGGGACTAATTACTGTTTAATAACTTTAAAAACCTAGAAGTTGGACAAATTGCCAGGAAAATGCATCCATACTTTTTCTGAAAAATGTCTAGGTTTCTATCAGTAATAGGGAGAGTCTGAGATTTTATCCTAACTTCAGACCAACAAACTAGCCTGCAGCAGTTTCATGGCAGATACTGGCAGGAGACACAATATTCCTGGATCAGAGACAGAGACTTTATTACTCACAGTACAGCAAGCAACATGAACTTCATCCCCAGGTACTTTGGGAATAGCATGGATGGGCCAACTCACAACACATAGTTGGTTTGTGTCACATCTAAGGAATCTTGAGTTTAGGAAATCTGGAACTTTCATAATGAATATTAAGCAAATCCACCTGAACTTTATTATGGAGAGTGCTATTGTATTGATTGTACTGGATGATAGACAGATTTGCCCTCTCTTCTAGTGGGAGACACTGTATCTTTGCAAGCTGTTTACTATGGGGCAGTTAGGATCTTTGCTGTCAGTATTTACAGAAATGAGACAGACCCATAGAGATCTAGCAGCTAATGTACCTCCCATGCACTAGTTACCTCCTGTGCAAGCTTATGGTAAGAGGATGACCAGGACAGACAAGGCTCTTGATGCACTTGCCTATCTGATTCAGATAAAATAAAGAGAATATCTAAAAAACAGCACCAGTGGAGATGAATGTGAGCCATTTTTATCAATAAAATTTTCCAGATAGTTTAATCAAGACAAAAACATCTTTAACTTCAGGTTGAATTAATAGGTACTGTTATCCCATCGTTTGAGTGCTATTATTCTTTGACTCTGTGTTTGAATGTTTATTTCCATCTCATATTCTTAGTTTATTTTAACATGTGTATCATGTTAAAATTAAGATTGATTTTTGGAATTGTTTTCTGCCTTTTCAAACAATATAATTTTTTTCTTGGTAAATTCCTGTCATTCCTCATTATGATTTTCCTTTAACTATTTAAAAATTAAACCTGCTGAAATTCACAGCCTTTTATGAGAAAGAATCAGACTAAACTGTTTCTTGAATTATGTAGTAATAAATTCACCTGTGTAAAATTTCCCTTTATCTCATTTTCTTCCAAATTACTTGAAACAGTTGTTTGGCCTTCCATACTTTCTGATAAAATCTTTCAATGACTTTGGTAAGTTATATTCTAGTGAAATTATCTACCTTAATTATCAGTACTTTCTAAGCACAGTTAGCATCAATCATTATCAGAGAAATGCAAATCAAAAACCACAATGAAGTACTGTCTCCCTCCTGTCACAATGGCTGTCATCAAAAAGTTTCCAATTGTAAATGCTACAGAGGATGTGGAGAAAATGGAACCCTCTTACACTGTTGGTGGGAACGCAAATTAGTACAACCACTATGGGGAACAGTGTGGAGATTCCTTAAAAATTGGAAATAGAACTGCCATACGATTGAGCAATCCTGCTGCTTGACATACACACCAGGGAAACCAGAATTGAAAGAGACACATGTACCCCAATGTTCATTACAGCACTGTTTACAATAGCCAAGACACGGAAGCAACCTAGATGTTCATCAGCAGATGAATGGATGAGGAAGTTGTCAGCTATAAAAAAGAACACATTTGAGTCAGTTCCAATGAGGTGGATGAAACTGGAGCCTATTATACACAGTGAAGTAAGTCAGAAAGAGAAACACCAATATAGTGTATTAACGCACACGTATGGAATTTAGAAAGACAGTAACAGCAACCCTATATGCAAGACAGCAAAAGAAACACAGATGTAAAGAACAGACTTTTGCACTATGTGGGAGAAGGCGAGGATGGCGATGATTTGAGAGAACAGCATTGAAACATGTATATTATCATATGTAAAATAGAACACCAGTGCAAGTTCGATGCATGAAACAGGGCACTCAAAGCTAGTGCTTAGGGACAACCCAGAGGGATNGTATCTGTCTGTGTTAAATGAGATTTTATAGTCAAATTTGATATATTCCCTTTGGTAGATTATTATGGAAATTTTTATCCGATGGTAATATTTTGAATCAAACTATAATAATTTTTCATCTACTCAAAATTATTAGATAGTAAAGTATTCAGGTTTAATAAATATTCTGGTGAAATGAAAATCATTGGCACATAGATAGCACAACACATTTACAATACATTCATAAATTTCCAAAGACTCAAAGATAGGTACGTTTTAAACTAAAGTTATGATTTGACCTTTATTTTTCATTGCATCTAGTCTTTTTACAAACAATTGTGATTTCTAAATAGTTGTGAAGATTTAAAATATTTGTACAAATCTTCACTTATCCAATATTTCATTTTCTATTTACTCTTTTCTACTGTTAATATGGTTACCATCATAGTTTATTTTTAAAAGTCTAAATTCAAAATTCATAGGGAAGACTACTGGTTACTTCTATTTTATAGTCATTAGCAATGGCACCCCATTCCAGGACTCTTGCCTGGAAAATCCTGTGGATGGAGGAGCCTGGTGGGCTGCAGTCCATGGGGTTGCTAAGAGTCGGACACACCTGAGCGACTTCACTTTCACTTTTCACTTTCATGCATTGGAGAAGGAAATGGCAACCCACTCCAGAGTTCTTGCCTGGAGAATCCCAGGGATGGGGGAGCCTGGTGGGCTGCTGTCTATGGGGTTGCACAGAGTCGGACACAACTGAAGTGACTTAGCAGCAGCAGCATTTCAAATGAATAGACATTTTAGTGAACCAAGTTTTCCCATGTATCTTTTAAATAGATTGCAAGTATTTAAAGTTAAGAAAAATGTGTAATGTCATAGAAATAGAAGGTCTTGGCAATGACCTATCCTGACAACTTCATTTTACAAGTGAAGAAATGGGGGCCCAGAGAGGTTTTAAAAACTAACCAGGGTTTCCCAGATTTTCATTTAAAAAGCTGAAATTAGAACCATTTCATCTGATAGTTCACTTCTTTCGTAAATTTATTAGACTGATTCTAATGTGATGTTAACTGTAAGATGTATCATCATTTCACATATCACTAAGAAAAAACCGAAAGCTTTCAACAGAATGATGACAGTTTTATTTATGATTGTTCCACTCAACCCATGACTCCATCACATCTGTCCCTCATTCCTTTGAAACATTTTCACATCTATTCTGAAGGATTGAACAAATTGGTCCTTCCTTCAGCTACATGGAATGGCTTGTGAGACACCTCTTTTGCACAGCTATCAATAACAACATATAACACAGCTTCATGTAACGCTGGATATCTTTCTTTCTTATGTTTCATAGAGCACGTTATTTGTTACTTTGAAAGAAAATCAGTAATTGTGGTCATCCTACCAATGAAGAATATTTTATTGAAACAGACTTTATTTCCTGTCCTTTGTTGAAATACATTTCAAAAAATAAATACGTTTTTGTTTCAGTGATGAATCATACTATAAACATTTTAAAGACAATTTATATAGCAGTAAAACTCAACCTTTATTTTATCAACAGTGCACATGGCTTTAGGCAAGAAGATGGTTTGCTTAGCTATGATGAACAGCAGGTAATTGCAACTATGTGATGTCCCTTGTGTCTTCCCAGCATTTAAAAGAATAATATCAATTTTAAGAGGCATCTTAATTTCAAAGATTTTAAAATGTAAAAAAAAAAAGATTAAAAATCTGAGTCTCAGAATTGGTAAAATATGACACCTCCTTAAGTTTTGCTAGAAGTATGTGCTAGAATATTTTGTTCTTGAATAATATTTTTACAGAATTCTGTGATTTTCCTATTTTGCCAAATCTAATAGGTCACCTGGTAAATGCTCCTTAATACAAAAAGTTCTAACTTTGTCTTTGATAACGTTCTCTTATCTTAGAAAATGTATTTGCATGTAATGAATGTCATAAATGACTGTGAATTTTTAAAATTGGGAGTGGTTTATTCTTCATTATTTTTCAAAAATGAAATATATTTTAAAAGAACATGATTTTGGAATCATTAAACTACTCAAAGTGGTTCCCATTTATATACTGTTTATCTGAATCCCGTTATTGAATATTCAGTAATAAAGAGTTTGATTAGGTGCTTTTGTTGTTGTTGTTTTTTAAAATTACCTTGGTTGGAATGTACTGAGTCTAAATAGAGGACAAGAATTTAATTTCAAATAAGTTTTCAGACTGTTTCTAGCTCACCAAGTCATAATTACTATTTTGACAGTTATGTCTCATAGACATTTATTTTAATTGCATATGTTGGCAATTCATTTTGGCATGACAGTCTCCGCCATTGTTGTGTTGCCGAATTATGCTTACAGAAACTATGTCAGAAATTTAACATGTGGAGAACAGTAATTAACCTGAAACATCAGTTAGCTTTTGTGAATACAGATGTCCTATGAATACAGTCTAGGGTTTTTTTTAAATTAAGTAAAATCTCTCTAATTCTTCTAATTCTGACTCTGTGTCTTCACCTCCTAGTTCTAACCTATCATTCAGTTTTAGTTCCTTCCTAAATATGTTTTGGATATATCCTCTTTAAATTTTCACCATCACTGCCCTTGTTTATCTTTCCAACCTACCTAGCTGTTCCTGGCCAGCTCTCTCAGCTTGCACAAGTCCCTTCAAACAATACCTCAGTGACCACCCAGACCAGATTATGTCTTCTTTGTTTGTCAGTAGAAACTTGAACTTGTCATACATCATTCCACTTCACTCCATATGTTCTGAGTGCAAACACATTTATCTTTAATAGGATATCTGTGCTTCCAATGAGCTTCACATGGGTAGGGATTCTATTTGCCACACTATTCCCAGGCATTTGCACAGCACTTGGCAGAGAATAAGTGTGCAATAGTTACTTGTTTAAAAAAAAATCAGTAACTCTACTACAATGGATGGGTGATTATTTAATCTGGGCTAAAGTAAAGGAAACTGTTTAAAAGAAAATTTCACCATAAAAAATAACTTGACCAATGCAGAAGTTCTTTTAAATGATCTTTGAGAAGTTTAACGACACATAGTTTGGAAATGCTCTTAATTAAAAATGTATCTTATCATTTGTGAGTCAGAAAACTTATGTATTTGGTTGGGTACTGCCACTTCCTGGCTGTGTGAAGTTGAACAATTAATTAACTTTCTGAATCTGCTCCCTGCTCTCCCTGCTCTAAATATTTCTCTGACTTGTTGGAAAGAAGTGAGGTGGGGTGTGAACATTAAAGTGTTTTCACAGATTCACTGGCAGTCATTGATTTGATTTTTACAGTGTCCTTGAAAATAAATTGTAAAATGCCTTTAAAATGTTCTGCATTTAAGATTTTCCACTAATTAAAACTGACTTCCTTAGGATATCATATATATTTGTTTTATTAGCCATCATCTGTTTTGAGGATGACACATTCAGTGTATGCTCTTAAATTTAGAAGTTTGAGCTCACCTGAAGAAGAACTCAGAAAGAACATAAAATAACTTTAAATTGAGGCTATTTTCTGCTGTCATATTAAATCCTTATTAAATCTTTTAGCCTTTTCATGCAGCTAAAGGGTAGTCATGTAGATTACAGAGTGCATTATTAAACTTCATACAGTGACTATTTTAATAACATGTAAATACATTCAGCCCAAATGTTGATTAGGCTTTTATCTACATTGCCACATTTACATCTTATATACATATGTACCATGTCATATGCTTATTTTTATAAATATACATTAAGTACAAGAGATAAGTATATACTTTTCTTTTAAAACCTTTTGATTCTGCCCATGCCATGCTCTGCCTTTATCTCATATGCAAATTTGGAGAAGAAGCATTTGGAGTACAATGGTCAAACCCCTATTTGATTAACTAATCTTTAGCATTTTAAAATAATAGTTTACAGCAATAAGCACTGTCTTAAATTTGTATTGCAGTTAAATAGTTATATATCTTCCTCCAAGAGCTGCGATTCATGGGGTTGCAAAGAGTCGGACATGACTGAGTGACTTCACTTCACTTCACTTCACTTCAGAGGATTCAGATGTCTTTGTTAAAACAAAGTTATTGAATATATATATATATATTTATTTATGTGTATTCCTCTAATCTAAATTGAAATTGATCATGCTTTCTAAGTTTTCTCTGTAATCTATCTTGTATCTATTGCTGAGTTTTAAATCAGCCTTCCTCAGAGTAGAACCTGTAACAGATTTTCAGGCTCACCTAATATTAATACTTACTGAATAGAGTCCCAGGGGAAGTGGCAGCCTGAGACTATGTTTTGAAAGAATTCTGCAACTGCTTCATACATACTCTAAGGTTTGAGAATCACTGTTCCTCAATAGGACAGCCAATTCACATTAGAAGACATATGTTGGAAAGTGACCCATGTTTGATTGAGGTACTGGCCATGTTGAAGCTCTTATTCAATGCAAAAAGGTTGGCATGTACCAAGCTCTTTAAAGACAGCTCTCCAAGGAAAATATATTTAACTTTTAGGTGATCTATTCATACTGCCAGCATTTGGTCTTCATGTCTCTGTTTGTCTTGGATATTTTCCCAGCCCCATGATTTGGCTCCACTTCTTGGTTGCCATTCTGTTATGTCTTTTGTCCACCCACTTACATGGAAAGGAGTTATATGTAGAATATGATTGTACTGTTTCACTCAGGACAGACTTATTGTCCTCTTTTTTTCTAACTTGTTATTCCTTATGACCTACAGTGTGGTATGTCATCCACATGGTTTGATTTGAGAAGTACTAACAGGCTTACCTAGGAGAAGGCAATGGCATCCCACTCCAGTGCTCTTGCCTGGAAAATCCCATGGATGGAAGAGCCTGATAGGCTGCAGTCCATGGGGTCGCTGAGAGTTGAACACGACTCAGTGACTTCACTTTCACTTTTCCCTTTCATGCATTGGAGAAGGAAATGGCAATCCACTCCAGTGTTCTTGCCTGGAGAATCCCAGGGACGGCGGAGCCTGGTGGGGTCGCACAGAGTCAGACACAACTGAAGCGATTTAGCAGCAGCAGCAGCAGCAACAGGCTTGCCTGAGTCATTATTTGAGAATTTAATTGCTGCCATGGACTACGCACATTGTATGGACCACTTATCCCAAGATAGACTCCAATCAAAGTTTCCCCATCAGTTTTGACTGGGAAACACTTCAGTTTGGCCTCCACTTTGGAAATAAACCATGCACATTTAGCATAGTAAACATTGAAAAAATGAAAAAGAACTAAGTCAACGTAGTTTAACTCACAAATATCCCAACTTATTTGATCCCAGTCACAGTTGTGCTGATGTTCCAAGCAACTAATATTCTGTGGACACATTTCAGGACTACTATACTGCAATGTTATGTGCTGGTTCCCTGGTCGAGGCTTCATTTCTCAAATATCGTTTTTTAAACTATGAAGAGTTTACCTTGGGGAAGTGATAGGAGTGATCTATAAATACCTCTGGAAATTTTTACCACAGAGACTAAAGGATAAGCTAACAGAGTATAGTACAAGAAGAACACCACTGAAGGCATATGAATTTTGAGATAAGAAGGGAAGCATGAAAGAACTAGAATTGAAATCTGGGGTATAACTGGCGTGACTATGCATCTTCTGAGTTAACTCCAGTGTACTTAGGAGGGGACAGATGAAAGTCAGATTCAGAGAATGAAGATGAAAGGAACGATGATGAAGATGGGATTTAAGGGAAGATTTTACATTTCACATTGGGCTTTTACATTGGGCTTCCCTGGTAACTCAGATGGTAGAGAATCTGCCCTGCAATGCAGAAGACCTGGGTTTGATCCCTGGTTCAGGATGATCCCCTGAGAAGGAAATGGCAACCCAGTCCGGTATTCTTGCCTGGAGAATTCCATGGACATAGGAGCCTGGTAGGCTACAGTCCATGGGATCACAGAGTCAGACAACTACTGAGCAGCTAGCACTTTCACTTTCTCTATATTTGACGATTCTTGAGCTGCTAATCCAATCAGGAGAGTAGAAAATTGAAATATAGGTATAAAGATATATGTGTGTGTGTGTTACTGTATATATGTTCACACATTTGTCTATTTAGCATTAAAGTGTTAATTATTTCACAAGTCTGAACTTCTGATGCCAATATCATAGTCGGTGTACTGTGAAGCTTTCTGAAATTGTGAAGTTGCTGAACTAGAGAAGGCTTGATACCCTGCTGTGTGTGAAGACCAGAACATGGTCATTTTATTTTTATTTTTCCTGTAGTTTCATTTCTGCCACTTTTATTAGTGTTCTTGGAACCACTGAAGACAGACTTGGAAACTTTCTGTAAATTTTTTAAAAGGCAAATTCTTTAATAAATTGAATGACAGGAAATAGGATAAGGTTTCATCTCTTTTTCATATTCCCATTAGCATAAATATGCTAGCAAAATTCATGTTTGTTTTAGATTATGACTGTACTGCTTGCTTCCTCTATAGGTTAATGTTATTCTTTGAAGTAGATACAGAAGTATATATCCTTAGAACATTTCCTGGATATTAGCTTGAAATAACAAACCACCCATAAAATGCAAGATTTTAGGCAAGAACTCTAAAAAAATTTGTATTCTATCTAAATGTTTATAGTAAAACTGAGCATTTGAAACTTCTCAGTATTGCACTTATGTACTAGCCATGTACAACAACATAGGAAGGGCTGATCCTAATCTACAGTTTTTCAGTTTGGCACATTTTGGCTTCTGTGAAAGCCTCCTTTTGGGTCTGTTTCCTTTTCCACTTGTATTCTTTTTTCAGATCCCTTCTCATGTCTCCACACTGTCACTCTGTTCATCAAAGCCTGCCCTCCGGAAAGGAGCTGATAGGCAACTTCATAATAAGTATTAATAACTGATAAGGCTGAACACATTACAGGAGGAGTGCATTATATTTTATTAATGTTAATCCTTGATTCCAAGTGAATTAAGTTCTCTTTGTAAAATTTCATCCACCAGCAATGTTTAGGAAAGGTAAGCCTGCAGTGGTTTACTGGAGTCAGCCAGTACTGACTCTTAAGAACTGATTGTTAAATTTTTATGAATTATAGTGAGCTGGTTGTTAAACATAGGCATTATTAAAACTTAAATTATAGAAATGTATAATTAATTAAATCATATTAAAAGCAAAGATTTTACTCCAAGCCTATCATGTTTTAGTTATGCTAATTATTTCAGTATTATCTATGCTCTTGAGGATATTTTTGTCTGTTGTGTCAGGGGTTTGTATAATCACACATCTTGTTCCAACTTTCACATATTAGTAGGTTGAAATTGGTGTGTGGTAGGTATATTTACACTATGGAAGTTAGCAAATATGCCAAATCAAGAGTTTAGTTTATAGTTTCTTGATTGTCTAAGCTTGAGAAAGTCCTGGAGAAAATGTTAACAATTCTCAGTTCAATTCAGTTCAGTTCAGTTGTTCAGTCCTGTCCAACTCTGCGACCCCATGGACTGCAGCATGCCAGGCTTTCCTGTCCATCACCAACTCCCGGAGCTTACTCAATTCAAGCTCATGTCCATCGAGTCAGTGATGCCATCTAGCCGTCTCATCTTCTGTTGTCCCCTTTTCCTCCTGCCCTCAATCTTTCCCAGCATCAGGGTCTTTTCCAACGAGTCAGTTCTTTGCATCAGGTGGCCAAAGTATTGGGGTTTCAGCTTCAGCATCAGTTCTTCCAGTGAACACTCAGGACTGATTTCACTTAGGATGGACTGATTGGATCTCCTTGCAGTCCAAGGGACTCTCAAGAGTCTTCTCCAACACCATAGTTCAAAAGCATCAATTCTTCTGTGCTCAGCTTTCTTTATAGTCCAACTCTCACATCCATACATGACCACCGGAAAAAGCAGAGCTTTGACTAGATGGACCTTTGTTGGCAAAGTAATGTCTGCTTTTTAATATGCTGTCTAGATTGGACATAGCTTTTCTTCCAAGGACATAGCTTTCTTCCAGACTCTTGCATCAGTAGCTGTATCAGAGTTCTCCAAAGAAAGGAAACCAATAGGGTGTGTGTACATATATATGTATATACATGTATGTATATACACATTTATGTGACTTATATGAGAGAGATTAATTTCAAGAAACTGGCTCATATGCTTGTGCAGACAGGAAAATCCATAATCTGCAGCGTAGGCTCGTAGGGTAGAGATTGCAGTAAGAGTTGATGCTGCATTTTAAACTCCGTCTTCTGACAGAACTCCCTCTTCTTTGAGAAACATCAGCCTTTTTCAATTAAGACCTTCACCTGACTGGAGGAGGTCCACCCACAAGTTTAACAATTTTGGTTAAACTTAGAAGTATGTTATTGCTATAAATTTTACATTGTTTAACAGCCAAAAATTGAGGAAATGTTTTCTCAGTATTTGTGTACTGTTACCCAGTTCAGCAACAAACGTGACACACATTTTCTTCATTTTACTTTCTCCAGGATTCATTAAAGTAAGAGAAAATATCAACAGCATTCATGATGGAAATGCCCTGCTCATCAGTTGCAACCACAGATTAGCCACCATGATGATTAATGACTTGTGTGGATGACTTGTGTGGAATAGACTAGGCCACAGTACCCAGATGTTCGGTCAAATAATCTTCTAAATGCTTTTCTGAATGTGTTATTTAGATGAGATTTATGTCAATGGATTTTAAGTTAAGCAGATTGCCCACCCTATGTGGACGGGCTTCACTCACCAGTCAGGTGAAGGTCTTAATAGAAAAGACTGATGTTTCTCAAAGGAGAGGGAGTCTGTCAGCAGACGGAGTTCAAAATGCAGCATCACCTCTTCCTGCAATCTCTACCCTACCAGCCTACTCTGCAGATTATGGATTTGCCAGTCTGCACGAGCATATGAGCCAATTCCTTGAAATTAATCTCTCTCATATATTTCACATATATGTGTGCTACTGCTAAGTCACTTCAGTCTTGTCCAACTCTGTGCAACCCCATAGACGGCAGCCCACCAGGCTCCCCCGTCCCTGGGATTCTCCAGGCAAGAACACTGGAGTGGGTTGCCATTTACTTCTCCAATGCATGAAAGTGAAAAGTGAAAGGGAAGCCGCTGAGTTGTGTCCGACTCTTAGCGACCCCGTGGACTGCAGCCCACCAGGCTCCTCTGTCCATGGGATTTTCCAGGAAAGAGTACTGGAGATTGGGGTGCCATTGCCTTCTCTACATATATGTGTATATACATATATGTGTACACATACCCACACACACACCCACACATCCTATTGGTTTCCTTTCTCTGGAGACCTCTGACTGATACACCTACTGATGCAAGAGTTTGGCAAAACAAAGAATGCGTGCAAATCAATTGGTTATATGGAATTTGCAGTAAATAGCATTGTATATTTAAAAATTATCTGTGAGTTATATGCCACACATTCTGAATATATGTAACATTTATTATAAACTTATATATGCATATGATGCACACTTTTTTTTCTCAGAGATTCAGGTGTTCAATATTTAGCAGCAAACCAAAGATAAAAGTGTGTATAAGTTCCCTCAATCAGATTGTTTCTGTGTGTAAGATCTGCTACAAGTTTAGAGCTGTGTGATTTTCATGTTTCCTCAAATGGTTTTCAAAATATTTTTAATATGAGGAGATAAAAACCACTCTTATCCAATATTGTTAGCATTAATTGAAAGACAAAATTTTTGTTTTTTGAGTATGTAACAGCTATTATTAACTGTATTGTATCTTTTTATGCAAAATTTCAAAAGTAATTAGCTATGGTTTCATAAATATAATAATTTCGGCAAAAAAAAAAGCTACTGGGATACTAATGCTGCAAAGGCAAAGTTTATGTGTGAATAACTGCAGGTGTTCAGTTTTCAAAGCCTTTGAAAACACTTGAACGTTGAAACCTACATGGCATTTCATCTCCTGAAGAGAAATATAGTTTGAGTGGATTCCACAGTTGTTTGAAGTATGCAGTTTCATAATGCCCCAGCATTTCAGATTCAAGATTTAATAATCTCTCACCTGCTAAATCATCAAATGCCCTTTCATAACAGGATGTTGTAGTACCGTTTATTTCAATGGCAGCCGTGGGACAATATGGTCTTAAGCCATTGATATTGATAAAGAACCCGCGGAGCACCAGGGGAAGAAAGAAAAAAAAGATCTTGCCTGGACTTAATATGTTTGTGCTCCTTCAAAAGGCAGGAGAATATTAACTTTAATTTATTCAGTTATGCAATTTTTTCAACCTGCAGTGTTACAGAATGTGGGAAAAAAAGAATAGATATGCAAAACAGAAGTAAGCCCTTTGTATGAATTGTGCTTTCTTAATGTTCAGTTATTGATTTTCTTTGTGTGACTTGACTTTGCAATCAATAAGATGGAAAGACAAAATCGATATGAAATAAAATTTACAGAAGGGCTGTTTCTGTGTGATACAGACTTCATCCATTTCTAGAGTGTTTAGGTTTGTCTTTGCAAAGCAGCTTGAAAAGAAGTACATGAAGTCGATGGCAATAATAGTGTGACAGAATAGTACTTTATTTCTAGAATGGTGATAATAGAGTCCTGTTCTATAATTGTTACTTTAGAGCACTGACAGATTTTTCATTGGTCTGATTTGGGGTATATCCTTTTAAACTAGTCACGGACCTTAAATCCATACCTAAAGTCAGTGCTACTCGATGTTTGTATGCAGCAGTAATAGCAGAGTGTTTCCCTTGCTATTGTTTCATTTTAGATGCACAAAAACTTGGGATGCAGGAGAGGATAAATAGCCGCCACTGTTCCCTGTTTTACGTGTGAGAAACCTGGCATAGCGTGATGAGGTGTCGGGTCTAAAACTAAAGTTTCTTAATTCTCAAACTTCCCACAACCACCCAATCTACACCATCATTTGCTCTATTTCCCAACCAAAATAATTCAAATTCCTTAAATCTTCATATAGTACCCACATTTGCATTTTGCCTATATCTATTCAACTGCAACAGTTTCAGATAGGACTGAATTATTTAGCTTCATTACCCACCCCTCTGTCTATCAAATGACTGCAGTGAACAAAAGCAGGAAATTAGCCACATCTGTATCATTATTCAAATCATCGTTTTTAAATGTTGTAAAAAATGTGCTTATATCATTGCAAATAAACTAGAAAAAGAAAACCAAAATACCAGTTTGTAGGGATGGTGTTCGTAGTCTAAGGGCACTTGGGTTCTTTTTCATTTCTGCCCACCAGGACTTGAAATATGACTGTTGCAAAGTGATGAGAATAGGCAGATGTCAGCTGAAGATTTGTTCTGCTTTATTGCTGTGTGCTCGTATGTGAGGATGGAAATATGAATGGATTTTCTGGGCAGAGAGTAAACACCAGCAATTATTAGCTTAAATGAGAAATGAGAACACACAACGGAGAAACTCCAAGAGAAAAGGAAACCACAGCATCAGAGGGACTCTTAAAAGTCACCTGTCTGAATGTCCCTCTGCAGAGCACTCCCTTCTATAACAGCCAAGGGAAATGGTCATGGCTTTGGGACACATTCTCCCTTGAGAGACAGTGCATTCTAGTGTGGAGTGCTAAAGTTTGCATGTTTTTTCATACATTAAAAAAATTTCTGTCTTCCTATAGTATGTTCCGAATTCTGTGATTCTAGAGTATTGTTCTGGCTCTGAAAATAATTGACAAATGATTTGTGTATTAATTGATTCATCTTCTCAGTCATAGAGTCAGTATTTACTGAGTGCCTGTCATGCATGAGGAATTAATGCCAGGTGTTGAGTGTATCTAGCTCCTTTTCAGAAGGAAAATCCTTCAAATATTTTAAGTCCTATAGCCCTGAAAATATTTATTTCATTTCTCTGATGACATAATTCCATGTCTTTCACTGTTCTGCTTTCTGTCTTCTGCTTGCCTCCAGTTCCTGAGATGAAAAGGGGAAGATGATTACTGAATGTATTTATGATTACTGGATGTGTCTAATAAGAAAGGAACATTTCTCATTTTGTGAACAATAGTAGGCCTCTTATTGTAGGAGGTCACATAGAGTGTATCATATCTGAAAAACTCAAATTTTGGTATTATCATTTTGTTTTTAAAATTCCCTACTATTGACAAATTTTAGTAATTTATAAATTATTGAGGGCTTTTATTTTGAGGTGAATGACTCTTATGCAATGCCCACTAATTTATCTTAGGGTTTCTGAACTTCAGTCTTCATTACAGAGACACTATCTAAATGTTTCTTTCTTTTTTTTTTTTTAATCAGAATGAACTTGCCCAGCAACTTAATTCTCTTTCATTTCTTAAGAATTTGCCCATTTGAAAAATATTAATATTTTCAGTTGATAAGCAACTTATGTAAATAGCTCAACAAGATTTCAGATTCCTCAGCTATTGAGTATTATTTTAAATTTTATGCTATATAGATTTTAAAAAGAAATATCTATGGGAATGAGAAGCAGAGAGCTTATGGTCAGACTTGAAAATAAATCCTTACCTGGGTTAAGTCTCATCTGTATGTGCTGTAAATTGCTGGAGAATGAACTGATGTTACACCTGACAAGTTTGTTGGGCTTTAATAACTTCTGGTGCTTATTGATTTTTGTAGCCAGCTGTCAAAACCTGAAAACCCCATAGATGGCAGACATTTAGATTGAATTGTAAACTCCTTGTTCACCTTACTGGGTGCCCAGTCCTGGCATTTCTCTTTATGCAGCTTTTGATTAGTTTTGAGGCAGGGAAAGGGAAAGAACAACCCAGATTTTGGAATAATGTGCTACTATCATAATAAATAATCTCCCTGAAATGCAGGAGACCTGGGTTTGATTCCTAGGTCAGGAAGATCCCCTGGAGAAGGGAATGGCTACACGCTACAGGATTCTTGCCTGGAGAATTTCATGGGCAGAGGAACCTGGAGGGCTACAGTCCACAAGGTCACAAAAAGTCAGACATGGCTGAACGACTGGTTGTGCAGTGTGTGTGCATCATAATAAATAGTGTCTATTTATAGACTTGGTATATGCAGATACATCATGAGAAACGCTGGACTGGAAGAAACACAAGCTGGAATCAAGATTGCCGGGAGAAATATCAATAACCTCAGATATGCAGATGACACCACCCTTATGGCAGAAAGTGAAGAGGAACTAAAAAGCCTCTTGATGAAAGTGAAAGACAAGAGCGAAAAAGCTGGCTTAAAGCTCAACATTCAGAAAACGAAGATCATGGCATCTGGTCCCATCACTTCATGGGAAATAGATGAGGAAACAATGGAAACAGTGTCAGACTTTATTTTGGGGGGCTCCAAAATCACTGCAGATGGTGACTGCAGCCATGAAATTAAAAGACCCTTACTCCTTGGAAAAAAAGTTATGAGCAACCTAGATAGCATACTGAAAAGCAGAGACATTACTTTGCTGACTAAGGTCCGTCTAGTCAAGGCTATGGTTTTTCCAGTAGTCATGTATGGATGTGAGAGTTGGACTGTGAAGAAGGCTGAGCACCGAAGAATTGATGCTTTTGAACTGTGGTGTTGGAGAAGACTCTTGAGAGTCCCTTGGACTGCAAGAAGATCCAACTAGTCCATTCTGAAGGAGATCAGCCTTGGGATTTCTTTGGAAGGAATGATGTTAAAGCTGAAACTTCAGTACTTTGGCCACCTCATGTGAAGAACTGACTCATTGGAAAAGACTTTGATGCTGGGAGGGATTGGGGGCAGGAGGAGAAGGGGACGACAGAGGATGAGATGGCTGGATGGCATCACGGACTTGATGGACGTGAGTCTGAGTGAACTCTGGGAGATGGTGATGGACAAGGAGGCCTGGCGTGCTGCGATTCATGGGGTCACAAAGAGTCAGACACGACTGAGCGACTGAACTGAACTAATAGACTTGATAGGGCTCACTTTTCTCAGTGTTTATGAATTATGGTGCATAGTCCAATCTATGTTGTTTTTTTATAAGTGATATTTTTAAATTATCTCTTGTCCTGAGAGAATGTAATGGGTAGAAGTGATAGTTAGGAGGTAATTAGAAAAGTAATATTTTCCTGAACTGGCCTAATTTTACTCTTTTGAAGTATGAAGCATAATTTACTTCTAGTTATTTTAATATTTATTTATTTAGCTAAAGAGTTTTCATCAACTTTTTTAAGGTGGCAGTTTTCTTATAACATTCTTTTTTTAAGTAATGTATTTCTTTTTAATTTATAATTTTATTTTTATACAGGTGCAGTGGCTTTGTAATATTACATTAGTTTCAGGTATATAATGCAATGACTCTAAATTTTTATAGGTTAGACTCCGTTTAAAATCACTATAAAAGTATTAGCTGTATTTCTTGTGTTTTACCATATGGCGTGCAGCTTATTTATTTTATACATAGTAGTTTGCACGGCTTAATCCCCTACTTATCATGTTCTTCCCTTCCCCTTCTCACCACTGGTAACCACTATTTTGTGTGTCACAGATACTTTTTAAAAGTCTTTATTAAATTTATTACAGTACTGTTTCTATTTTATGTGTTGGTTTTATGGCCAGGAGCCATGTGGGATCTTAGCTTCCCCCACCAGGGATTCAGCCCTCACTCCCTGCACTGGAAGGTGAAGTCTTAACCGATGGATGGTCAAAGAAGCCCTTACTTTGCTTTTAAGACTGAAGAAAGTTACTGAGCCACTGTTAGAGTTCAGCTAACTCATTGTAAATTTCAGATCAACTTTATATAATAATTATTATCATATTATTACATTGGGCTTATCATTGCAGCATGCTTAGCTTCCTTCAGTAGACAGTGTCTAACTAGAAAACAAGTGTAGCATTATGGCTAAGTATGTGGCCACTGGATTCCGACTGCTTGAGGCCCTTCTCTGCTGTGTGACCCAGTCAAATTCTGTGCCTTTGCATTTCATTTTCCTCATCTGTTAGCTGATCTGGAAGGGTAATTACTGAGAGTTACTGAAAGGATTAATTAAAATCATACATATACATAGCCTTGTTAATGTTTCTTTGAGGAAACAACAAACTGAATTCACCCATTTGATTTTGGTTATGGTAAAAATAAAACTAAGTAGATAATTCTGACAATTAAAGCCTGTGGATGGTTTGGGTTTTATTAGAGTTGACATCTGTAAACTATCAGTATTATATTTTTGGTTTTTTTTCCCCCTCTAAGTGATTCTGAGGTTGCTATTTGCTTGCCTTCTACAAAATGAACTTTGGTTTTGTTTAGTTTTTGGTATTCACTGTATTGCTGTCTCTAAAGAAAGTCTTTGAAATATTGAATACTTAGATCAGATTTTTAATACCCATTCATGATGGGCAGACATATCCACATAAATTTGATCATAATATGAGAGGAAGGCTTTGATAAAGCAGATAACACATTGACTTTTAATATCAAGACTCTTTTAAAATGTGAATTGTGTTAATATTTTAAATACACAAATGCTTAAGATTAATTGTAACCTTGACATTAAAAATTTTTCTTGTCAAGCACCATTCTATTTGTTTGCACTCAAGCTGAGGAAATGAATTGGACAACTATTTAGGCCACTAGACCGATGAGGACATCACCTGTGGGGACAGTCTGAAAGTGGGTGAGCTGACAGCTAGACTCTTCTTGTTACATGGCAACATTGCCACTGAGTCCTTGCTTTCTGCCCTGACTTTACTTCCATGGCTTGGTGGAATAAAAACCCACTTCACACTTAATCTTACATGTGTGTGTGTGTAGAATATCAGAAAGAACACTGAATTTACTGTCTGTGTGACTCTGAGTAAGTCACTTAACCATTTGGGCCTGTTTCCTCATCTATAAAAAAGAAATAGTCTTTCCATTATCACATCTCATAGGTTTTTATAGTAAAGATGGGAGTTTTATGGTTTCTAAGGAGTGATGTGTTTATAAAATGATGTTATTTATGGAACTTGTAATCTTCTGCAGAATTTATTTATTGCCCAAGGGCTTTCTTTTTCTGTATTTGCATTATAGTGGGAAGAGGCTAGGGATCTTCCTCAGATTAAGGAACTCTGGGTCATTTCATTCAGCTTTGTGTATCCACATCTTCTTCTGTTGAGTCGATGGATTGGACTCCATGTTGTCTATGATTCCATCTAGCTCTAAATTTAAACTGTTATATAATTTCATAGTATCTCTTTGATTTTCTCCAGAAATTGTTTCTTCTATAGAACCACAAAATGAAGGAAATACTTTTGCTCTATCTACATACTTCAAAATGAGTGAAACTAGGAGATAATGTGTTGCACTTCAAGATCACTTTATATATGTGTGTGTATAAACTTATCTGTACATATGTACTTCTTATATAAAGAAACTTTGTAGTAAGTTTTTCTAAATAACTAAAATGTCATAATTATTATTGTTAATTGAAAAAAAATTTTAATTATCTGGGACAACCCAGAGGGAAGGGGTGGGGAGAGAGATGGGAGGAGGATTCAGGAATGGAGGACACACATGCACCCGTGACTGATTCATGTCGATATGTGGCAAAAACCACCACAATATTGTAATTATCCTCCAATGAAAACAAATTAATTAATTTTTAAAAAGTGTAACTAAGACTAAAAGAAAACATGTTTATGGACCAGAATACAAAATTTTAACTACTTTTCATTCAGAATAGAATTTACTTTGATTTGCTAGTTATTTGTCTAGGTAACCATAATTTCTATTATAGATGCTACAATAAATGTGTTTACTTAAACACAAATTTTCTTCATAAGTAAGATGTATATTTGTTAACTGTGTGAATTATTTGATCCAAAGAAGAAAGAAATCATTCAACTCATAAATTTATGCCCTATGAAAATTTTGAATATAAAAATGTTGTGTTATAAATAATTTGTATTCAAAAAAAGGACCTCAGGATCAAGCCCCAGATAAAAAGGTACTTGGTCCAAAAACACTAGTGGTTATTTCAGAAATGTCCAGAAGCTATACAACAAAGTAGATTTGACTAGAACTGTTTTCAATTTGCACTTGCCTCCTGGGTATCTGTTCAAACCTGCTTATGAATAGACTCTGACTGATTTGTAAAGGGGGTTTGTTTTTTGTTTCATAGCAGTGTAAAGCATTCTTGTATAAGTCATGGTACTTCCCTGTTTTGTTATATATTACACTGCAAGTGGTCCTCTGTAAATTAAAAAAAAAAGTCATAAAGGTAAAATGCAAACTGGTGTTCATTGCTTAAGCCAGGTTTGCATATAAAATAGTTCTGAAGTCATTATTCTAACTGCATTATTGGTGATACAGGGGATATTTCTGGTGAACTTCTTTCTGCTCGTATCATTTCTATGTTGTCTTCAAAACCATCCAGTTGATTTCTTAGTTTTCTTCACTGATTCTTCTTTTCTGCCCCTCTCCAATCTCTGGCATTCCACATACCACCTTGTCTTCATTCTCTTTGCTTCTTGTTCTATTCTGCTCAGGCTTACTCATGGTGGTAACCACAGCTGTGTGAAACAATAACTTTACTTATAACTGTCTTTGGGACTTGTCTATTTAAATGACCTACAATTACCATTTAGCAGCTTGTCTTCTGTCTCTTTGTGTCTCCAAATTCCTGCTGCAGTGTTTGCTACCTTGTTTTCTTAGGCCCAAACCTGAGTTTCACCATTTCCTTTTCTCCCTACCCTCCACCAATACACTTTTCACAATCTCTTTAGCAGCATTGTACAAATTCTGCCCCCATTCCTCATTTGCAAGGTCAGCACTTTGCTCTAGACTACATAAATGCTTTCCTTATCTAACTTAGTGGCCTCCCCAAAGCTCTCCTTATTGCCAACCACTTCATCTCCAGTCAACCTTGGAACATGCAGTCAGATCAGTCAATACCCTTATTGCTTAAAATGTTTGTCCCTTAGTCATTAAGGGCCTTCATAATCTGACTCAAATCCATTTTTTGAAGAATGTAACTTTCTAGTTTACTTATATTTTTTAGCCTTACAATTTCACGTACAATAGTCCCAGGCATTTTTAAAATTGGTGTGTAGTTAATTTATAATATTGTGTTGTTTTCAGGTGTATAGCACAGTGATTCAGTTACTACACACACACACACACACACACATACACACACACATGCTTTTTCAGATTCTTTTTCTTATGTTATTACAAAATATTGACTATAGTTTTCCTTGCTATGTAAGAGGTTCTTGTTGGTTATCTGTTCTATATATAGTAATGTTACACGTAAATCCCAATCTTCTGATTTATTCCTCCCCCACCCCCATTTGGTAACTGTAAATTTGTTTTCTATGACTGTGATTCTCTTTCTGTTTTGTGATTAAGCTCATTTGTATTCTTTTTTTAAGCTTCTGCATGTAAGTGATATCATATATTTGTCTTTATCTGGCTTATGTAACTTAGTGATAATTTCTAGGTCCATCCATATTGCTACAAATGGCATTATTTCATTCCTTTTTGTGGCTGAGTAATAGTCCATTGTGTGCATGTATGTATGTATGTATTTTATATATATATATATATACACACACACACACACACCACATCTTCTTTATCCATTCCTCTGTTGATGGACATTTAGGTATCTTCTATGTCCCAGCTATTGCAAATAACAACAAATGCAATAAACACTGAAGTGCATGTATCTCTTCAAATTATGTTTATCTCTGGATATATGCCCAGGAGTGAGATTATAGGATCATATGGTAGCTCTATTTTTAGTTTTTTGAAGAGCCTCCATACTATTCTCCATAGTGTTGTAACAATTCATATTGCCACCAAGAGTGTGGGAGGGTTCCCTTTTCTCCACACCCTTGCCAGCATTTATTATTTGTAAAATTTAGATGATGGCCATCCTGACTGGTGTGAGGTGATACCTTATTGTAATTTCAGTTTACATTTCTCTGATAATTAGCAATGTTGAACATCTTTTAATGTGCCTTTTGGCCATCTGTATGCCTTTTTTTGAGAAGTGTCTGTTTAGATCTGCCCATTTTGTACCTCCCAGTTATCCCAGTGTGGAAAAAGCTGCAAGTGGTCTACCAAAATCTATACTATTCTTCCTGAGCACAAGACATGATTCAGCATTCTTTAAGTTAGAATACAGCAATATGGTTTAATTCCTGGCAATGAAATGAGAGTAAGAGTGATATGTAATATCTCTGGGTTTAATACTTTAAGATATTGGCTACATTCTCTTTTTCCCCTTTCCCTTTGAATTGGCTAGAATCTGAAGCAACAATTGTTGACCATGGAGAAGATAATGCAAGGGATGAAACTGCATTAATGATTGCTTGGGACTGAGTTACCTGTACTAACCTTGACTTTCTAGCTAGTGGAGATGATGGAATTCCAGTTGAGCTATTTCAAATCCTAAAGATGATGCTGTGAACGTGCTGTACTCAATATGCCAGCAAATCTGGAAAACTCAGCAGTGGCCACAGGACTGGAAAGGTCAGTTTTCATTCCAATTCCAAAGAAAGGCAATGCCAAAGAATGTTCAAACTACCATACAGTTGCACTCATTTCACATGGTAGTAAAGTAATGCTAAAAATTCTCTAAGCTAGACTTCAACAGTATGTGAACCAAGAACTTCCAGATGGTCAAGCTGGATTTAGAAAAGGCAGAAGAACCAGAGATCAAATTGCCAACATCCACTGGATCACTGAAAAACCAAGAAAATTCCAGAAAAACATCTACTTCTGCTTCATTAACTAAAGTCTTTGACTGTGTGGATCACAACAAACTGTGGAAAATTCTTAGTGATGGGAATACCAGACCAGCTTACCAACCTCCTGAGAAACCTGTATGCAGGTCAAGAAGCAACAGGTAGAACTGGACATGGAACAACAGACTGGTTCCAAATAGGGCAAGGACTATGTCAAGGCTGTTTATTGCCACCCTGCTTATTTAGCTTATATGCAGAGCACACCATGTGAAATGGTGGGCTGGATAAAACACAAGCTGGAATCAAGATGGCAGAGAGAAATATCAATAACCACAGATATGCAGATGACACCACCCTTATGGCAGAAAGTGAAGAGGAACTAAAAAGCCTCTTGATGAAAATGAAAGAGGAGAGTGAAAAAGATGGCTTAAAACTCAGCATTCAAAACACGAAGATCCTGGCATCTCCTCCCATCACTTCGTGGCAAATAGATGGGGAAACAATGGAAACAGTGACAGACTTTATTTTCCTGGGCTCCAAAATCATTGCAGATGGTGACTGCAGCCATGAAATTAAAAGACTCTCTTTGGAAGAAAAGCTATGGCCAACCTAGACAGCATATTAAAAAGCAGAGACATTACTTTACCAGCAAAGTTCTGTATAGTCAAAGCTATGGTTTTCCCAGTAGTCTTATATGGATGTGAGAGCTGGACCATAAAGAAGGATAAGCACCAAAGAATTGATGCTTTTGAACTGTGGTGTTGGAGAAGACCCTTGAGAGTCCCTTGGACTGCAAGGAGATCCAACCAGTCCATTCTAAAGGAAATCAGTCCTGAATATCCATTGTAAGGATTGATGCTAAAGCTGAAGCTTCTATACTTTGGCTACCTGAGGCGAAGAACTGACTCATTGGAAAAGACCCTGATGCTGGGAAAGATTGAAGGCAGGAGGAGCAAGGGATGACAGAGGATGAGATGGTTGGATGGCATCACCAACTCAATGGACATGATTTTGAGCTATCTCTGGGAGATGGTGATGGACAGGGAAGCCTAGCATGCTGCAGTCCATGGGGTCACAAAGAGTCAGATACAACTGAGGGACTGAATGACAACAGCCTTGACTCTTTTCCTTGGTATTACTCTATAGAAGTGGAATAAGCTTTTTAAAAACTACAAAATTTTTTTTTCTTTTGAGACTTCTAAACAGTATTTCTTAATTTTTCATATAAACATTCTGTATAGTACCTTGAAATTCCGTATCTTCACAAAACGAAGTTACAAAGCCTCATTGAAACTGTCACCAAGAATAGCAAATACCTTTTTGTAGGTATTCCTTATATTCTGATATAAAGTGTTACTTCTATTTTCATCGTGAGAGACTTCAAATTATAACCTGGCCCTGGACCACTGAACTCTGTCCAACATCTCCATCTTCAGCAGCCTTTGTTAGGATGTCATTTACAATGTTATACAATTTTTTAATAGACCAAAACAGAATGTGGTTTAAGTGAGAAGAATACTTATTTCTTGGTAAAAGCCTAGAACAACATCCAGGAGGATAGAGCAGCTCCATTCTGCAAGATGTTTCTTCAGTCTTGTGGTTCTGCCTTTCTTCAGTGTCTTCTTCAAAGACTAAACTATGTCATCATCACGGGAGAAGGCCTCAGTCATTCTTACCATGAACTGCAGTTTGCATAATAGCTTCGGTCCAGATCCTAGTGTTCAGAACTAAATCACATCACCACACCTACATGCAAGAGATGGAGAAATGTAGTCTTTAATTGTGAGGCCATGAGCCCAATTAAAATTTGGTTCCGTAATTACAAGGAAAAAAAAGAATGATAGGTATTGAGGGAAAGCTAGTGATAACTACCATACTACACAGCTATATGAAATTTGTAAAATTACCTGCTTGGTCTTTCTGAGATGGAAATCATTTTTTTCTTCTAAATATTCCTCTCCTATGGTCTACTTGATCTTTGCATGCAGCAGAAACATCCTGCTAGTCAACACAACAAACCTTATTCCTCATATGTCTAATATGTCTAATATCTATTCCTCATGTGTCTAATCCATGACACATCCTGTTGATTCTATCTTAGTAACATTATGATCACTCTTTTCCTTTCCTCCACTCTGCAAAGACTGTAGAAAGCTTATGCCTTCATCATCACCTTCTCTTTGACTGTTTGGCTGACAGTGGTCTTTAAATGGGATTGGACTTGAAGTCTTGTGTCCCTCTTAATCCATCCTCCAAGACCATAATGATCTTTCTTAAATTCAAGTATGTTCATTTTACTCTTCTGTTAAAAGCCTTTTGATGGTTCCTCATTGTCTGTGCAATAGAGTCCAAAACCCTTAGCTAAGCACTTAAAGCTCTCCATGTTCTTACCCCTTACTTTGGAGTATTTTCATCCTTATTACCTCTAATCTACACTTTAGCTATCCCATTCCAGTTTTCTGACTGTGGCATGCTGATAAAATCTTGGTGAGTCTGCTTACAAATTTTCCTCTTCCAGGAAAGACCTTTCCTCCTAGCAGTAAATCATTTTTTAGGTCAGTCTTAACACTGTGACTCTCACGAAGACTTTCCTGATTCCTGTGTGCTTCCCGGTTTGCCTCGCTCATTAATGCCTACCCTGTCTCCTTATAGTCCTTTACAGCCGGAATAGTGTTGATCACATTCACGTTCTGGAGACAGAAACAAGGTTAATACTCTGCAGATATTTATGTTATAATATCTGTATAAAATTTATTTATGTTATAATATCTTGTATAGATATTAATGTAAATATTGGATTTTTTGGAATGTTTATTTATATGTCAGTCAACTCTATTTGAGAAGTCCTTGTGAAAAGATTCTGTCCTTTAGTCATATTTGAAGGCTTAGAAATTAACACAGTTTCTAGGATATATTAGGTATACAATAAATGCTTCTTTAAGGATCTAAGGATATACTGTCCAGTACTAATGGTGGGAAAGCAAATTAGTACAACCATTTAACATAAGTCTGTCAGTGTTTACTAAAAAATAAAGTAGTCTACCATATGATACAGTAATTTCATTTCTAGTAATATATATAACTTGAGCATATTTGCCAAGAGACATGGACAAACATGTCCATAGAAACATTTTTTTGTAATAGTTGGAGGCTGAAAAATAAAGTCCAAATGTCTATCACTATCATAATGCATAAGGAAATTGTGGGATATGAGGCAATAGAATTTTATACAGGAAGAGAATTGAATAAGCTACAGCTATCCCAAACAAAGAGCAAAAACAGTCAATAAAATGCCCACTGGATGATCTTGTTTGTATAAAATTATGGAACAGAAAATGCAGTGACAGAATCAAGGTAGTAGTTCCTTTGGGAGGTGGAGGAGGGGATAGTGACTGGAAAGGAACAGCAAGTTGGGGTTCTGGTTTGCTGAAGGTGTTTATATATCCTAACCTGGTAGTTGGTTCCGCATCTGCTTTGTGGTAATTCATCGAACTATGTGTTTTATACTTCAGCAAAATAAGTTTAAAAAGAAATAACTGAATGACTGATAGGCTAGAGTAAAAAGGATTTAGAGTGGGTCAGTTTTAAATTTGTTGCCATGGCTTTCTGAATGTGTCTCCTGGGACAGACCCTCTGAGCTTCACCTTCTCCCCAAGAGGATGAAGAAGATGAATCTATGGTCTGCAAAGTTCATTCCAGCTCTGGCAGTCTATGCAGAAATTAAGAGACAAGGTGAAAGGACTCTATTTCATGTCTTTTTGAAGATGGGTTTATGCATTCAGTTCAGTTCAGTTGCTCAATAGTGTCTGACTCTTTGCAACCCCATGGACTGCAGCATGCCAGGCTTTCCTGTCCATCACCAACTCCCGGAGCTTACTCAAACTCATGTCCATTGAGTCGGTGATGCCATCCAGCCGTCTCATCCTCTGTCATCCCCTTCCCCTCCTGCCTTCAATCTTTTCCGGCATCAGAGTCTTTTCCAATGAGTCCATTCTTCTCATCAGGTGGCCAAAGTATTGGAATTTCAGCTTCAGCATCAGTCCCTCCAATGAATATTCAGGACTGATTTCCTTTAGGACGGACTGGTTGGATCTCCTTGCAGTCCGAGGGACTCTTAAGAGTCTTCTCCAACACCACAGTTCAAAAGTATCGATTCTTTGGTGCTCAGCTTTCTTTATAAACTTTCTTTATAGGCTTTATGCATTAGATCAGGTCAAATTAGAAGGAAAATTTTCCATCCTTTTGCTACGTTCATGCTTAAGTCAAAATTCTGAGATACTTTGACAATAGGGAGCCTGAACTATAAATCCATTACAAAGTCTTTACACTGCTGTAACTCTGATTATACTACAGATAAATAAACGTCTCAGTTGGCACAGTGGAAGATGTGTACCTTACTCACTGAATATAAAACACATACTGTGTAGATCTGTAGTGATGGGCTACTATAAACAGGAATGACCAACCTTCATAGATAGAGGTCCTTACAACATTTAAAATGAAGACCAATTACAGACTCCTCCCTGTCCTCTGAATCTGGGTAATGATGACAGTCAACATAATTAAATCATTTCCAAGTATCAGCTCATACATTCAAATAAAATGCAAATTGAGATAATTTTACTAATTATAAATAAATATTGGATATTTTAGAAAACTCAATTTTTGGACAGAATTACTTGTATATTTATTGTATTGTTAACAATTTAAGTGTTTAACATTTTACAAGTTAGCCAATGTAGAGATTTGAATTTGAATTATCCAGATTACATTGTTATTAAATCTACCTTTTTCAACTGTTGTTTGTCCTCAGGGTAGAATTAGGGATAGAAAATGTAACAATCTGCCTTATTATAATTATTTTACTGTATACTCAGTGATTAGATCTGACTCTGCTTCTATAATCTACAATAGATCTTAAAGGAAAATGTTCTTTAAAATTCTTGAAAGCTAGCGAGATGAAAAATTACTTTAACCATGAAGTCTCTACTTTGAATTCTGCAAACACTGCTTCTGTGGTATATTGTTCTGTACAAGTCATGCATTAATACCCAGTTTAGTGTTAGAAATCTCCTAGAGCAGAGGAGAGAGGAATCTTCCCTTTAAATATGTTTGTAATACTCACCTCTCCTCTTCCAGTCAGTCAGGAAATTTATTGAAAGACTACTCTGCAAACACTTGGAAGGACTCAGCTTAAGAATAAGGTGTCTCCCTGTCCTCTCCCAGCAGCCTTTAGTCAGACACAGATAAGACTCCGAATCAAAAACACCTGAAAAACAGAGCAGAGGAATATAGAGTAATGAGCCGAACAAACTATAAGGATAATAGAAATACAGAAAGGAGGGTGGTTATTGTGTATTGTNCTTTAGTCAGACACAGATAAGACTCAGAATCAAAAACACCTGAAAAACAGAGCAGAGGAATATAGAGTAATGAGCCGAACAAACTATAAGGATAATAGAAATACAGAAAGGAGGGTGGTTATTGTGTATTGTTACAACCCTCAGTGATTTCAAGAGGAAGATCGGCTCTTAAAAATAGCTATGTGTGTTCTGCCTGAGAGGCAGGGTAGGTGACTACAGAGGCATAGCCGTCAGGAGTCCTATTGATCTTTCTCTGTTGACGCTCTTATAGCTGTTCTTACCTTCTCTCTCAGCAGGTGAGGTTACCTCTTAACTCACTGAGATCATCAAAGCTTTCCAGCCGGGGTTCCCTCCTCTAAAACAGTTCGATATAACATCATCTTATTTACATTGCTCTGTAGTTTCCACATGTTCTTCTTTCTTCCCTACTGCTCTTGGAGGAAGAAGTGTTAGTATTTTAATTCTTGGTCCCTTTTCCTTCCTGTTCTAACACAATTCCAGAGAAACCTTTCCAGATTCATTCATTTCTCACCACAGAAATAGTTACATGACACTTTGGGGTTTTCAAAAATTATTTGGCTTATTTGTATGTTCTTTTCATTGTGACCTTTACTAGACGCTGCTTGATATTTAGTTAACAGTGAAAGTGTAAATATATTCCCAACTCTTAAGCTCCCTGAGGGAAGCATGTGTATTTTCATTCTCATTTTCCCTAATGGTATCTTAGGATGTATTGTTGGATCAATGAGACTGCACAGTTGCTCATGCTTCATCATTTTGTTTTGCTTGTATTTTATCTTTCCTTTATTCATCTGTTCTCGATTATTCCAAGGATTGTAGGTAGTCTGTAGAAATAATATAAAACATGAAAGCAATGGTAAGAACATGAATATGTATTGAAAATGATCACTCATATATCTTGAAAACTTTTTCACTTGATTTTACTAACCCATCTCCCATCTCACCTTGCCGCTCTTCTATTTGACTTCCTTCTTACGAAGCACATATTCAGAATGAGCAGTAAGACTGCAACCTGCATTTTATCGCCACCCACTCAGTCCTTGAACTCTGTCTAGTCTGACAGTTTCTGAAAAGCTGCTCTCTGAAATTGCTTCCTCCAGGGTCATTTATGAATATACACTTAAAAATTCAAAGCACTTTTATCATATCACACTCTCTTTGCTCCATGACACGTAACACTATCCTTCACAATTCTTCTTAAATAAATCAGTATCTAGCTTGGTGTTACTGAGTGTTGCTGTTCCAGCTCTTCTCATTCCTTTGGCTGCTCCATTTCTGTCTCAAGTGTTTGCTGCTTTTCTTTCTCTTGCTTCCTAAGCAGTGGTATCATATAAGGCCTAGGCATTTGTGGCTTGCCTTCTCCCTCTACTATCTTTCCTGTATGATTTTATTTAATTCTACAGAGAAGCTTTATGTCCGTGATGGTACTCAGAAGTGCACTGTCCGCCGGAACACTGAACAGTATTCTTCAATGTCTGTCTTCCATTCAAAAGTTGACATGTATAAAGTGGAGACCTCTGACTTCCTCTTTAATTTGATAGCATCATTGTTAGCCAGTATCCAGGGTTTCAACATTTGGAGACTTTTTTTTTTTTAATGTCTTCCTTTCCTTTTCTTGCCATTTTGAGTCCCTTTAGTATCTCTTTTCCTTTAATTTCTGCCGTCTTTCTTCCATTTGTACTCATATTAGTAAACCTTTTTATTCATTACCTTTCTATTATAAACATTTCCAATGGGTCTTCCTATATTTTCTTACTTAGGCAGGTCTTCTGTAGATTAAACATAATGAAATACATCTTTCTTCAAAATTGTTTACTGCCTCTCTTACTTACAGTAGCAGTTCTCAGTCCTGATTGTCACAAAAGGCAGGGCCATCTATGTAATTTGCAAGACCCTGTCCAAAATGAAAATGTGGAGCCTCTTGTTTGAAGGCAGGAAAAAAAAAGCCATGAAAGGAATTAGAATATAAAATTTTTTCCACTCTTCCACGGTCTCTCAACCTGTCATGGTGTCTCTAAAATTTCTATTTAACGTTGTGCTAAGTAAAGAAAAATTAAAATTTTAGACTATTATCATGGGTTTTACTAGTCATGTTTAAATGACTAATGACAGTTTTAAGTGCTAATATAAAAGTATTTAACTCATGCGGAAACACTGATATTACACAATTTTTGTTTTGTTGTTTGTGTGTGCATATATGTTTCTTTCTTACCAGAACAAGGGAAATGCTGCACAAATCTAACTCAGATGTTTTTATTTAACTTTTTGATATTCACATTTTATTAACACTCTCATTTGGCTTAAAGATAAATAAAGAATAATTGGAAGCAAAAGAAACTATAGGTTACCCTATTATTGGGTTTCCCTGATATATCAGTTGGTATAGAATCTGCCTGCAATGCAGGAGACCACGGTTTGATTCCTGGGTTGGGAGGATCCCCAGGAGAAGGGATAGGCTACCCACTCCAGTTTTCTTCAGCTTCCCTTGTGTCTCAGCTGGTAAAGAATCCACCTGTAATGCAGGAGACCTGGGTTGGGAAGATCCCCTGGAGAAGGGAAAGGCTACCCACTCCAATATTCTGGCCTACAGAATTCCATGGACTTTATAGTCCATGGGGTCACAAACAGTCAGACACAAATGAGTGGCTTTCACTTTCATTATTCTCTTTTCTTTTATGTTAAATCATTTTCAGTGTAAATTATTGACTAATAGAGAGAAGTAGTATGAAAAAGAAGGGAAATGATAAGGTCCCTTGGTGGTTTCTGTTGCTTAAAATGCCATATTTTCTTTCTGCCTTCATGCAATTCTGGTTCAAACAGAAAACATGGCCTCTTGGAGGCTATCAGCACCCCCACTTACTCAGTCGTAGATGTAGTAAGCTTACCTTATATTTACTCTGAGTCTTGCCGAATGAACTTCCATACATCTTGGGTTCACTAGAATTCTGTATTCATGCGCCATAGTGAACACTATATATGAAAAGCATGACAAAAGATGACAATAGATGAAAGATTAATGCTAATATTATTAAGAGTTTCATGGTGGTTACAGCAGAGTGTTAATTAAACTAAGGCTGGGACCCTTAGAAGCATGGAGTCCTATGAGACTGCATAGGTCTCATGCCCAGAAATCTGTGGATCATTTTAATGAACCTACTTACATAACAGAATTTGTTACAGACATTGAAAACAAACTTGTGGTTTGTCAGGGGGAAGGGAAGGAAGGGATAAATTGGGAGACTGGGATTGACATGTAGAACTGCTTCTCAGCCTTTTGGCTAAGTGTAGTTTGGGGGTTTCTCTACTGACTCAGTGGTCAAGAATCCACCTGCCTGTGCAGAAGATTGCAAGAGATGCAGGTTCAATCCTTGGGTCAGGAAGATCCCCTAGAGTAGGAAATGGCCTACTCCAGTACTGAAATACTGCTCCAGTATTCTTGCCAGAAAGTTTCCATGGACAGAGGAGCCTGGCAAGCTACACTCCATGTGGTTGCAAAGAATCAGACATGACTAACAACTGAGCTTGCCCAACTACTGTGGGCAAGAATCCCATAGAAGAAATGGAGTAGCCATCATAGTCAGCAGTCTGAAATGCAGTACTTGGATGCAGTCTCAAAAATTACAGAATGATCTCTGTTCATATCCAAGGCAAACCATTCAATATCACAGTGAACCAAGTAAATGCCCCAACTGGTAATGCTGAAAAGGCTGAAGTAGTTGAACGGTTTTATGAAGACCTATACGACCTTCTAGAACTAACACCCAAAAAAGATGTCCTTTTCATCATAGGGGACTGGAATGCAAAAGTAGGAAGTCAAGAAATACTTGGAGTACAAAATGAAGCAGGGCAAAGGCTAACAGATTTTTGCCAAGAGAACGCACTGGTCATAGCAAACACCCTCTTCCAACAAGAGAAGAGAAGACTCTACACGTGGATATCACCAGATGATCAATGCCGAAATCAGACTGATTATATTATTTGCAGCCAAAGATGGAGAAGCTCTATACAATCACGAAAAACAAGACTGGGAGCTGACTGTGGCTTAGATCATGAACTCCTTATTGCAAAATTCAGACTTAAATTGAAGAAAATAGGGAAAACCACTAGACCATTCAGGTATGACCTAAATCAAATCCCTTACATTATACAGTGGAAGTGATAAATAGATTCAAGGGATTAGATCTGATGGAAGAGTGCCTGAAGAACTATGGGTGGAGGTTTGTGGCACTGTACAGGAGGCAGTGTTCAAGACCATCCTCAAGAAAAAGAAATGCAAAATGGCAAAATGGTGGTCTCAAGAGGCCTTACAAATAGCTGAGAAAAGAAGAGAAGCTAAAAGCAAAGGAGAAAAGGAAAGATATACCCATTTGAATGCAGATTTCCAAAGAATAGCAATGAAAGCATAAGAAAGCCTTCTTCAGTGATCAGTGCAAAGAAATAGAGGAAAACAACAGAATGAGAAAGACTAGAGATCTCTTCAAGAAAATTAGATACCAAGGTAACACTTCATGCAAAGATGGGCAAATAAAGGACAGAAATGGTATGGACCGAACCAAAGCAGAAGATATTAAGAAGAGGTGGCAAGAATACAAAGAAGAACTGTACAAAAAAGATCTTCACGACCCAGATAACCATAAAGGTGTGATCACTCACCTAGAGCCAGACATCCTGGAATGTGAAGTCAAGTGGGCCTTAGAAATCATCGCTACAAACAAAGCTAGTGGAGGTGATGGAATTCCAGCTGAGCTATTTCAAATCCTGAAAGATGATGCTGTGAAAGTGCTGCACTCAATATGCCAGCAAATTTGGAAAACTCAGCAGTGGCCACAGGACTGGAAAAGGTCAGTTTTCATTCCAATCCCAAAGAAAGACAATGCAAAGGAATGCTCAAACTACCGCACAATTGCACTCATCTCATACGCTAGCAAAGTAATACTCAAAATTCTCCAAACCAGGCTTCATCAGTACATGAACTGTGAACTTCCAGATGTTCAAGCTGGATTAAGAAAAGGCAGAGGAACCAGAGATCAAATTGCCAACATCCCTTGGATCATTGAAAAACCAAGAGAATACCAGAAAAACATCTGCTTTAATGACTATGCCAAAGCCTTTGACTGTGTGGATGATAACAAACTGTGGAAAATTCTGAAAGAGATGGGAATACCAGACCAGCTTACCTACCTCCTGAGAAATCTGTATGCAGGTCAAGAAGCAACAATTAGAACTGAACGTGGAGCAACAGACTGGTTCCAAATCAGGAAAGGAGTATGTCAAAGCTGTATTTTGTCACCCTGCTTATTTAACTTATATGCAGAGTTCATCATGAGAAATGCTGAGCTGGATGAAGCACAAGCTAGAATCAAGATTGCTGGGAGAAATATCAATAACCTCAGACATGCAGATGACACCACCCTTATGGCAGAAGAAGAACTAAAGAGCCTCTTGATGAAAGTGAAAGAGGAGAGTGAAATGTCGACTTAAAATGCAATATTCAGAAAACTAAGATCATGGCATCCAGTCCAAGCACTTCATGGCAAATAGATGGGGAAACACTGTTTCCATTGAGTGAGATACTTTTTTTTTTTTTGGCTCCAAAATCACTGAAGATGGTGACGACATCCATGAAATTAAAAGATGGTTATTCCTTGGAAGAAAAGCTCTGACCAACCTAGACAGCATATTAAAAAGCAAAAACATTGCTTTGCCAACAAAGGTCTGTCTATTCAAAGCTATGGTTTTTCCAGTAGTCATGTATGGATGTGAGAGTTGGACTATAAAGAAAGCTTGGTGCTGAAAAATTGATGCTTCTGAACTGTGGTATTGGAGGACTCTTGGACTGCAAGGAGATCCAACCATTCCGTCCTAAAGGAAATCAGTCCTGAACATTCATTGGAAGGACAGATGTTGAAGCTGAAACTCCAACATTTTGGCCACCTGATGCAAAGAACTGACTCATTGGAAAAGACCCTGATCCTGGGAAGGATTGAAGGCAGGAGGAGAAGGGAATATCAGAGGATGAGATGGTTGGATGGCATCACCAACTTGCACATGTGTTTGTTAACTCTGGGAGTTGGTGATGGACAGGGAACCCTGGCATGCTGCAGTCCATGGGGTCGCAGGGTTGGACATGACTGAGTGACTGAACTGAACTGAAACAGCTGAGCACGTGTAGACTCAGTGAGTAGCTTTTCCCTTTTCCTCTCTGGGGGATCTTCCCAACCCAAGGGTCGAACCCGAGTCTCCTGCATTGCAGGCGGATTCTTTACCAGCTGAGCCACCAGGGAAGCCCAAGAATACTGGAGTGGGTAGCCTATCCCTTCTCCAGCAGACCTTCCCACCCCAAGAATTGAGCCGGTGTCTCCTGCATTGTAGGCAGTTTCTTTACCAACTGAGTTATCAGAGAAGCATACGTATAGACTAGATAACCATAAGAACATACTAAATAGTACAGAAAACTACTCAATACTCTGTAATGACCTATTTGGAAGAAGAATGTAAAACAGAGTGGATATATGTATATGTATAGCTAACTGACTTTGTTGTACAGCAGAAACTAACACAACATTGTCAATCAAATATACTCAAAAAAATTAAGAATTTTAAAAAGTAGTCTCTAATACCAACCTCTGGGAATCAGAGTGTCTAGAATGGGTTCTAGACATGTGTATTTGAAATTAATGACAACTGATTTTGTGAACTGAATAAAAGTTCATGTTCTCTCAGGTGAGCACTGAAAGATGTTTATAATCAATTCCTTAATTTTATCACACAACGTCCTACTTAGCCCCCTTGTCTGTGATGTGGTAAGATTGTTCGATGTCTCCAGTTTATAGTTCCTGTTTTGGCTTACCCTGGATTGCTCTCACCGTTATCCCCAATTTCAGTGCTCACTTTCTGCTCCCTACTCATGAGGATTGTACCATTCTTTTTCTTAAACACATATAGAAGCCTAGCTTCTCTATAAAAATCTTCCTCCACTACTCCAGCCCATGGTGAGCCCACCTTTTCCTCCGTTTTTATAGGTCTTATGTTCTAGGCCATTTATTTTATGTGCAGTAGTCTGCAGTGGGCCATTACTTACCCTTTTATGTGCATGTTCTTTTTTTTCTCACTAGATTCAATGTGTCCCGAGCACCTGGTCTTGTTTTGAGGTTTAAAATGGTCGTGCTAGGGTCTAAGCATTATAATTGTTCCTATAAAATCTTAAAGAATAAATAACTCTAACAAATAAGGTAGCTTCTGTTTCTAAACTTGATGGGACTGAAGTACTTTTTGGAAAGGGATTTTTACTCATAATTAACTTTTGTCAGCCGCCATAACAGCACTTTAAACATTATTTTTTGAAATTTAAATAAAATCATTGAAACTCATCTGAAATGTGATACTTTACCTGTGCTGTCACAAATATCTACAAGAGTTGTNAGTTTTCCTGAAAAGACAGAATTTTCAAGCAAAATAAAGAAGCCCTTCTTAATGAATTAAAAAGATGACTTTATGAAGCTTGTTTCTATACAGTTAATTTGAAGCCAGAAAAAATAGATACAATTGGAATAGTTTCTTTTGTCTTTCTTGATTTTTAGCTGAAAATTAGTAGCCAGAAGGAACCTTATAAAATGATATAGAGTGAACGTATGCAGTAATGTTTTCCCTGGGGAAGAAGTGAGAAATTATGAAGCAGTCTCCAAGTGGTTCTCTTACAGTTTCTGTAATTACTATCAAAGCCAATATGTTATAAAGTGAATTTGAAAAGCAAGGAATGTACTTTCAAGCAAACACACATATATGCATACATGTGGTAGTCTTATGATAAATTAATTAAAGCCATCTCACTTTTTAAATAAATTATCAGCATATTTAATTAATGCCTAAGGCCTCCTTCCAGTTTAAAAAGTTACTTTATATCTCTATGATTGTGTAAGTGTATGAGTATATTTTTTTCTTTAAACTTTAGTCCTAAAGGAAAAATTTTACTACATGTTATTTAGTATAGAGGTGTGGGTTTTTCTTTAAA
>SJYQ01000683.1:1021797-1068929 GCA_006410935.1 Redunca redunca
TAGGAAAATAAGTTATATTTTTATATATCATTTATCTAATGTCATTTAATCATATAAATAAAATATCTCTGAGTTCTCACAGAGTTAATGCGGGGTTTGCTTCTAATTCAAATCTTAAATTTAATTGTCCAGTCATGTAAGTTGTGCTACATTTATAATCATCAAAAGAACCCTGGAGGTTCTTTGTGCTTTCTCTTTTAGGCCATCTAGGGAGAATGGTGGACGGTCATCCTAGCTATGGCTCTGCTTTGGTTCATCCTTTCTTTATGGGGGGAAATAGACAAGAAAAGGAATAAAAGGAAATACATCCTTGGGGTGGCATTTTATGACATTTGAACATCTGGAAAGCCTAGTGTGACAGTGACAACCAAACTGACAAAGCTGCTGACTGCATTCACTATCACACACACAAGAATATAGGCACTAAAAGCACCACTTTAATTCTGAAAAGCTCAACAGAGTTTCTCCCCATGTTGGCCTTGAAGATAGAAAGGGAAGCCACATTTATTTTGAAGATGCATTCTGAGGATTGTACATCACCCACACTGGAAAACAACAGTTCCAAAGAAAAGAGCATGCATTATAGGAAGAGAGAAGAGAGCAGCTGTAGAACTGACTCTAATTGCAGATCCTGGATGGATGATAGTCAAATGACTACTCTGCATAAACTCAGAGTAAAATAGCAAAACATTAATTACTTCTATTATTGCTTTTATCTATGGAGATGTAGAACAAAATAAATGCATAAAATATTTTAAGAACAGAAATCTAAAGGAAAATAAAATTTTCGTAGGGAAATATCTACAGTGTTGATGAAAAGATGTCAGAGAAAGAAATGAACCCTAAAATAAAATGCTGACAGAAATAAAAAAGTTAGCTATCGACAATATGCTGTTCTTTAAAGAAGTTACAAAATAAGAGAATATAATAAAGATAATATCTTTGGTGTTTAAAAGAAGACATAATGTACAGTCTGCCTTGGTCTTTTAGGGTTGCCATAATAAAATGCCACAACCGAGGTGGCTTATAAACAACAGAAATTTATTTCTCTCAGTTCTATAGAGGCTTGAGAATCTAAGATCAGGATGCCAGCATGGTCCCTTTCTGGTGAAGACCCTCTTCCTGGTCCAGTCAGCGCCTTTTTTGTGTATCCTC
Source organism: Redunca redunca (assembly GCA_006410935.1). Classification (NCBI taxonomy): domain Eukaryota; kingdom Metazoa; phylum Chordata; class Mammalia; order Artiodactyla; family Bovidae; genus Redunca; species Redunca redunca. Next base: position 1,022,953 of record SJYQ01000683.1, read on the forward strand.
ACATGGTAAAAGGGATAAGTTAGGTTTTCTAAGAGAACTGATCCCATTCATGAGGGCTCAACCCTGAAGATCTGTTCACTCCTGAAGGTCTCACCTTCTAACACCATGGAGGTTAGGGTTCCAGTGTGTGAAAATAGAGGGACGTGAACACAATCATTCAGACTACAGCCTAGTGAAATAACTTGGCTAATTTTGGCAGAAATTAAACAAGACTTCTGGTGTTGGGACTAATTATGCTAAAATATTGTTATTTATGTGGTGATAAATTTTATGATTTACCTCTAATTGAATCTAAAATTTAATGAGCTATGTGCCAGTGAGCAACGACAGGAACAAAATGAATTGACTTTATAGAACATGGTCTTTAATAGTGTTATGGAAAAAATGACTCTTTGATTCACCAGTTTTCTGAAATATCTGCTCATTAAAAATGGGCCTTCTTTTATTATCCTAAAATCTGGAGACTGGATCCCAGTTAGTAAAGTGAAGTCGCTCAGTCGTGTCCGACTCTTTGCGACCCCATGGGCTGTAGCCTACCAGGCTCCTCTGTCCATGGGATTTTCCAAGCAATAGTCCTGGGGTGGATTGTCATTTCCTTCTCCAGGGGATCTTCCCAACCCAGGGATCGAACCCAGGTCTCCTGCATTGTAGACAGACACTTTACCATCTGAGCCACCAGGGAGTTCTAGAGAATCTCAGTGACCACAATTTACTATTACCCCCACAGAAAAGTAGCCAACAAAATTAATTAAAATAAATAAACAAAGAGGATGGTCTCTTTAGCCAGTTCTTGATGTCAAGGAGCAACAGACCACCAGTGCCACCATTGTCACTACCACAAAGGACTTTGCTCTTCTGATGCTGGGCTCTTGGAGATGTGCACTACACTGATTTTTCAATAAGAATGTTTTAATATAATGGCTACTGAGAAGCCCTGTGTCTGGTCCCTGCCCTATCTGGTCCTATCACCCCCTAAACTATTCTAGAAATTATACTCTGAACTAGAGTAAATTTATCATTAGATTCAACTTAACTCTCTTTGGAACTGTGAACTAGAGTAAATTTATCATTAGATTCAACTTAACTCTCTTTGGAACCATTTTGATTTCCAGAAAAGGTTTTGACTTATCCAGGATTTCCTTGTTAATAAGAGGCGCAGTTAGATCTGGAATCTATATATTCCCAAGCTACATGTTCATTTGCTCTCCTAATTAAATTTGAACTTCCTTTTAAAATCTGAGATTTTGACAATTCTTAGAAAATTAATTGTTCCAGTTCATATAATAAAACCATTAAGGATATTCCATTGCATATGAAAATAAGGATGCTATTTCCTAAAAATTGGTCAGTCACCACCCAAGGACTGAGAGATGTTTGGCAGTTCATTATATTTTACATTGTAAAGACTCAAGTATTCATAAATATGGGCCAAAAAAAAAATATATATATATATATACATCCCTTTGACCTGTTGACTCATAGCTGGTGGTAGCTTTGGGTGATAAACTGTGAATTGCTAACTTGATACTCATTTCCATTTTCTTTGTTCTTGAATCCAGTTTGTTTTGGGTGTTAATGTGCCCAACACGCACAATGGATTATTATCTGTTTCAGTTAATGTTGACAATTTTTTTTCACCTAATTTGTACAGCCTTATTTGCAGCCGCAGGTGTCCATGTGACCCAGTCTGGCAGCTGGAAGGCTTTCTCAAGGAGTGTTTGTTTTCTAGATGAAAGGGGTCAGATATGGCCAAAACTGTCATTTCTGTTTCCCTGTATAGTGTCTTAAGCATGGGTTTGATGCACAGAGCTTCTTGAAAACCCCAAATATCTTAGCCCTGTTATTTTTGAATTGCTGAACTAATAACAGCCACCAACTATATCCATTTAGTCTTCTTTTGTGAGAAAAATAAACCGTTACTGGTTTAAGCTACTGTTAGCTGGGTTTTCTATCACTTATAGCTGAAAGCATTCCTAACTAGAATCACATGGCTTAGAACTGAATAAGCTTACTTCCAGTACTAGGGGAAGAGATAAAAAGGAAAGGATAAATGACATGAGAACACACCCCGAAGATTGTTTTGATTTGTGAAAAGTTTCTTGGAGCACTCTTTGCTTCACTATGGTTTTCCTTACAATTTCTCAGTCAAACGTCCAGAGATGAAACCATCTGCAGTTGCCATGAAACCAGAACTCCTTTACAAGGGCAGCTCTTAAAGAATATAGCTTCTTTTCTAAGGCAGTCTCAGGGGATGACCTGAATTTACTAACTATTGCAGATTATACCTGATAGCAAGTAAGGGAGAGAAAAGGTTAATTTAGAGGCCCATGGAAAATCATGAAAGTTGTTTAAATCAGGTTCTGGTGGTGGTGGTCTGGTCTTCTAATCTTGGTGAGCCTCTCTAACCCCTTTAACCTTGCCTCAAGTGGTTTCCTGGCTGCTCCTCTCTTGATTACCAACTGTGCTGCCCTTTGGATCTCAGAGAAGGTCTTGGAGGCTGGAGTCTTGCCTACAAGAAATGGAGGACAAAAAGGCCTCCATGCCCAGGAGCCACACAGGCCCATGCTCGGCTCAGCATTACAGTCAAGCCAGAAGTTGGGAGAAAGAAGGATTTATTACTTTCAGCAAGTATAGAGACCACCAGAGATCTTTCCAAAAGCAATGTCTCCTGGAACAGCAAAATTGGGGAAGTTTTAAGCTAAGGATACATGCATACTCACGAAGGGGCTTGAGCAGAGGAGAATTCAGCATAAAATTGAAAGAAAGGTCAACAGAATCCAAGCTTTAATTGATTAAAGTCAGGAGGGTCAACATCATCATCCCATCCTCCACCTGGGTGTGAAACAGGAAGGAAGGGGGCAAAGTACAACCTTTGAAAGAGTGACATAGCCCGAGGACATAACATAAACTGATTAAAGTCAATTAGGCCCAAGATGGCAGACAAACCAACTTCTCCTAGACCCTGATCCAAAGTATAAGCCCATTATAACACATCACCTGAAGCTGAAGCTCCAATACTTTGGCCAGCTGATGCGAAGAGCCAACTCATTGGAAAAAAACCCTGATGCTGGGAAAGACTGAGGGTAGGAGGAGAAGGAGGTGACAGAGGATGGGATGGTTGATGGCATCACTGACTCAATGGACATGAGTTTGAGCAAACTCAGGGAGACAGTGAAGGACAGAGAAGCCTGGTGTGCTGCAGTCCATGGGGTCAGAAACACTGGACAGGACTGAGTGACTGAAAACAATACATCAGTAAGCTAAGAGATGCACCCAGAGGTGCCATGAGAGCTCCAAGGCTGACCAGAAGACCAAAAAGTGGAGGGGGCCCAACTCCTGGAAATCTCTGCCTCTTCCCCAAAATAGAATAATGCCCCCACTCATTAGCCTATGAGCTTACCCAGCCCACAAAAACTAACTGTACCACATTCTGAGGCTGCGCTCACCCTCTGCAATGGCCCACACTGTTGTCTTGAAGTGTGTTTCTCCGAAGGCTGCTCTTGCCTTTTGCGATGGCCTACACTCTGTGTGTGGAGTGTGTTTCTAAGTAAACCCACCTCTTACCTATCACTTTGTCTCTCACTGAATTCTTCAAGACCCTGAGCTCCATTGGGTTCTGAAATGAAGTATGTGATCTCAGTTGTAAGACAATGGGTTCTGGCTGGCTTCAAGTCCTGGCCATGTGGGTTCAAGTCCCAAGCAGAGTTTTGGCCAGGTTTGAATCCCAGCACATGAGTTCTAGTCCCAATCTGAGATGAACGGTTTCAGGTTAGGGGGCCTTAGTTCCTGCAGAATTCAAAGACTATCTCAGAGTGTTATATGTATATCCCTTGAGAAGGAGCTCTGTTTTATTGCTGAACTATTGTTTCTTGACTACTTTTCCTTCAGTTCAGTTCAGTTCAGTTGCTCAGTCGTGTCTGTCCCTGCCTCTTCTCATTTCCTTTAAGATCATTAATTATTGAAACATCATCCACAGCAAGCATTGTGGCCAGGCCTAGATCACAAAATGACTAAGGCCCAAAGTGACTTTTCTTATGTCAAGAAAACCATGCCTTGTTCTCTTTCTCTAGTGAAACCCCCCCTTTCCCTATCTGCTTACAGTACAGGCAGCTTATGCTTAAAATACCCAGACTCCTCAGTTGGTTTTCAGGGGAGTGTTTTTAAAGCCAGTATTTGAGACTGAGTGCAGGACTCGTGACTTTCTTCTGATTGGTTGGTGGTGAGGTAATGGTGGTATTTCAGGAATCTACATCATCAATCTTCTCCTTCCAACCAGTCTGGGGTCTAGTGCTTGGGTGAAGCATATAGTTTCCATCCTCCATCTGGATGGAAGGGAGTTGGTCTTAGTTCAAGAAGAACAGCTCAAGGATATCCATCATATTGTTATCCCTAGGACTCTGTTTCATAGCTTAATTATTGTCATTAGTTTTCTCATTTAATAGTTTTCCCTTTGTTTCTGCTTACCCTCACTTCTCTAGTTAGGAACTGCTTGTGCCTGCTCTCTGAAACTCAGGGAATGCCTAGGAGACTAAAGCCTTTTTCTACAAACAAGAAACGGGACACAGAGGGGCTCTTGTACTCAGAGGGTCTGATAGGACCCTGCTTTGTTTCATAGTTATCAATCTGCCTAGAATATCCAAAGAATATAGTAAAGTCCAGCCTTGTCTATCAGGAAATAAAATTCTGGTGGCTAGGATAAAGCAGATGTTGGTTCCAAGAAGCAGGCAATGGTTCTAGAATGTCAGGTGAGCCTTGTAGCTATGTAGTTCATTTTCAGCAGATAACCTGGCAAACTTGAAAAGTTAAGCAAAAGTATCTAGGTGATGGGTTGAAGAGTCTGGGAGGATCTAGGCAGACTGGTAAGGTTCAGACCAAGAGAGTTTGGAGTCTAGAAAATTCTCCAGTTTTGATGAAGTTGTAAAGTGTCAATCAGGAAATTAAACCAGAGCCCAGACATAGTTATTTAGGAAGACTGGTGGTGGTGGTCTTGGTGGCTCTTAACACACAGATACCAATTGTCCAACGAGGGATAGATCATATTAATGCACACTCCTTCCCCTGCACACTTCTCAAGCTGAGATTTGTAACACCAGAGGGCCATTTCTGTATCCTCATAGCAGTTTTCTGTGGGGAGTGCATTCCAGAAAATGGAGATGCTAACTCAGCGCTACTTGTGATCGTTTGTGTGTAGGTTATTGGCTTTCATATCTTTTAAAATGTGACCCATGGTTAGACTTCATATAGAACAAGACATAACTTAGAAAGGAAGCAAGAATTGTATGGTTAATAGTTGGCTGTGAATGAAGCACTATGATACTTTTACTTTATTCAATTTTATTGTATTATTATATGCAGGAAAAATATTGATTCACAAAATTGATTTCATGATCCAAGACTAGGTCAGGACTATAGTTGGAAAAGTCTGGCTTAGTTGCTATGAAGATTCATTCCAGATGTCCAGTTTCTCTGTTCTCTCTTTGATTTCTTGTGTTACTCAAGTCAGGATTCCTCCAGCCCCTGTCTCTTCTAGCAACTGTCCACATAAGCATTGACCCCGACTTGTAGCTCCAGTACATCATTGGTGCCTTTCATAATGTCAGGAGATGTTCACCAGTCCTGAACTTCCTGAATATCTTTACCTAATGTGTCCTCACCTATTTTCTGGAAGGAGAATTGAGCCATCTTAACATAGGCATGTTGACAACCAGTGCTATGCACTTTATTTATTTTCTGCTAACAGATATAGCCTATTTTTGTCCATCATTATGGGTCCAAATTGCTTATCAGAACATGAAATAAATGACAGAAAGAGACACAGTAGCAGGAGAAATACACTGAAGAACATGTTCCCCTCCAGGATAAAGTTGTAGAGCCCTATTGGCTGAGAGCGTTAGCCTGATTCTCATGGGCTGGAAGTTATAGTTTCATCTGCCAGGCTAGCCATTATTGACTGAAATCGTGCAAAAGCATGTAAGGTACAAAAAAGCACTCACATAAGCTGTGCACTACATGGATTACATTTGTATATACATACATAGTTTCTTTGGAAGGCATTTCAGAGTCTACTATTGAATTAGTGCAGTAGTTTTAAGCAGAATGTTCGTGTGATCTGCCCCGCTGTTACCTCAGTTCTGGGATCAACATCTCCAGATGTTTCTTATTCTGCTTCAAAGTTCAGAAGGGTGTCTGGATGGAACTGAAATCGTCTCTTGTGATTTCTCTTTCTGCTGTCAAATTTTGGACACAGATCCATGAGATGTTGCTGGATACCCCTTCTCTCCCCAAGAACTTCTTTGCAGTCTGTCCTCAGGTTCAGCTTCAGATTAACTTCACACCTTATTCTGTGGTCCAGCCTCCAAGCATTAGAAGAAGATATAGGTCTATACAATAGCGAGTTGACTTTTGCTAAGATCATCATTTTACGTGTGTGTGTGTGTGTGTGTGTGTGTGTGTATAAAATTAGATCCTTTTATCTTTTTACATATTACTGAGAAGTCCTTACAAGAGCTGTCCCCAGCGGCCTCATAGTCTGAAATATGTCACTGATTAGCAAATGAGAAATCATTTTTCTGTTTAAGAATTGAAACAAAAAAATTAAGCATATTGGAATAGATTGTTCATTTACCCTAAATCAGTACAATAGGAATTGCCAAAATAATGACTAGTATAAATAGAAAAGTACATATTATCACAAAGATTTAATAACTAATTGAAAACCAGTGATGAGTGTTTTCCTGCATATAGTTCTACAGAAAGAAGAATTCCTTTAAGAGCATGATAAAATAAGATTAAAATAAGTATTGTAAAAGTATGTGTCCCTGGAGTAAAGTTCTGAATTTTACTAATGAGATACTGTTTAGGGATTTCATAGTCTAAGATATATTCTTTGATTTTTCACCGTGACACAAGACTGAATTTTGCCCTGGAGCTCAGTATTATTTTCTGCCATGTGTTAATTTTTTGCATGAATGCCTTATTTGCCATCATTTAGCCTATGCTGCAGGTGGATTGTTAGCCATACTTATTGCTGATATTTTTGTTGGCTGAAGCTGAAGGACAGCTCAGGGTCTTGCCTAGCTCGAGGGTTTTGTGACTGTGAAGGCAATTTTCAAGTGTGATTTGTCGTCATAGAAAAAGACTGGCTTCTTAAATATTATCCTATGGGCCATGGTTTAAATTAATAAACTTTCTCAGTAGGTTCAGAACATTTGGTGTGTGTTTTAAAAGGCCCTGCTTTTTATTTAAGACTTCATTGTAACCACAACTGTGTTCATTCCTACAGGTATGCTTATTTACATAACAATTGAGAATTGAGTCAAATACTCTTACTAAACCATTGTTAGATTTTAGCTGCTATGTTATAAAAGCTCTTTCTTTCTCTCTTAAAGCAGCCCAGTCATTTCATGTTATTCAATCCCTTACAGAATTTACGGCCATAAAGTTAACAATGTGGTTTGCTTTAATTCAAATGCATTTACTTTGGTAGTTTTAGTAATTACATGTTTCCATCAGGGATGGTTGGAAAGAAATGCAGTTGACAAACTGTTGTAACAGGTTGACAACCACTGGGCTTATAAAGAGCCCCGAGTTATCCCTGAGCTATAATTAGTAAGTGTGCATGATCCAGCTAGATTTTCTAAGGTGCTTATCACCTATTGAATATGCCTATTATTCTTTTCTCAAATCCTTGTAAATTGGGACAGATACATACCACTTGCTTTCACCCAAAATAGTAAAAAAGTGTTTTAAAAGGTATTTCTTATGACTTGCATTATTTTTTGAGTCCTTCAAGAAAAATATTGATGCAAAGGTACAATAAAACTATCTTTAAGAATCTTAGTGTTCTTTTCAAAGTGATTCTTATTTGTCCCCTTGTGGAAGGAGACATGCTTAGAAGTAGATAGTATGTGTTCAATTCTCCCCCCGCCCCACCCCCAGCTTTACTGAGATATAATTGAGCTTCCCTGGTGACTCAGATGGTAAACCATCTGCCTGCAATGTGGGAGACCTGTGTTCAATCCCTGGGTTGGGAAGATCTCCTGGAGAAGGAAATGGCACCCCACTCTAGGACTCTTGCCTGGAGAATCCCACGGATGGAGGAGCCTGGTAGGCTACAGTCCATGGGGTCGCAAAAAGCCGGACACGACTGAGCGACTTCACTACACTATTACACTATTATGTGAGTTTAAGGTGTTAAAGGGGCTTTTTTCCTGGTAGCTCAGTTGGTAAAGAACCCATCTGCAATGCAGGAGACCGCATTTCGATTTCTGGGTCAGGAAGATCTGCTGGAGAAGGGATAGGCTACCCACTCCAGTATTCTGGCCTAGAGAATTCCATGGACTGTATAGTCCATGGGGTCACAAAGAGTAGGACAGGACTGAGTGACTTTCACTAAAAGTGTTGATTTGATACATTTATATATGGCAGAATGACACCATAGCACTAACTAATACTTCCATCCTGTCACATAGTTACTATTTCTTTTGTGTGTGTGTGTGTGTGTGTGTGTGTGTGTGGTGAAAGCATTTAAAATGTACTGTCTTACAGTATTACTAGTTATAATCACTATGCTATGTATTAGATACTGAGAATTGGTTAATCTTATAACTAAAAATTTGCACCCTTTGACCAGCATCTCTCCCTATTTCCCACCTCCACCTCCACACCCTGAGTAACCATGACTCTGCTCTTTGCTACTCTGAGTGTGAATTTTTCAGATTCCACAAATTAAAGAGATTATACAGCATTTAAGTGTCTTTCTCTGTCTGGCTTATCTGATTTAGCATAATGCCCTGAAGGTCCATCCAAGTTGTCACAAACAGGATTTTCTCCTTTTCTTTGTTCAGTTCAGTTCAGTTCAGTTCAGTCGCTCAGTCATGTCCAACTCTTTGCGACCCCATGAATCGCAGCATGCCAGGCCTCCCTGTCCATCACCATCTCCCGGAGTTCACTCAGACTCAAGTCCATCGAGTCCGTGATGCCATCCAGCCATCTCATGCTGGGTCGTCCGCTTCTCCTCCTGCCCCCAATCCCTCCCAGCATCAGAGTCCTTTCCAATGAATCAACTCTTCGTATCAGGTGTCCAAAGTACCGGAGTTTCAGCTTCAGCATCATTCCTTCCAAAGAAATCCCAGGATTGATCTCCTTCAGAATGGACTGGTTGGATCTCCTTGCAGTCCAACGGACTCTCAAGATTCTTCTCCAACGCCACAGTTCAAAAGCATCAATTCTTCGGCGCTCAGCCTTCTTCACAGTCCAACTCTCACATCCATACATGACCACAGGAAAAACCATAGCCTTGCCTAGGTGGACCTTAGTGGCAAAGTAATGTCTCTGCTTTTGAATATACTATCTAGNATCACCTCCACTAGCTTTGTTCGTAGTGATGCTTTCTAAGGCCCACTTGACTTCACATTCCAAAATGTCTGGCTCTAGATTAGGGATCACATCATCATGATTATCTGGGTCGTGAAGATCTTTTTTGTACAGTTCTTCTGTGTATTCTTGCCACCTCTTCTGTGCTTTGCTGGAGCAGCCGTGAAGAGATATCCCACGCCAAGGTAAGAGAAACCCAAGTAAGATGGTAAGTGTTGCAAGAGGGCATCAGAGGGCAGACACACGGAAACCATACTCACAGAAAACTAGTCAATCTAATCACACTAGGACCACAGCCTTATCTAACTCAATGAAACCAAGCCGTGCCAGCAGGGCAACCCTTTTCTTTGTACATATACTAATACAATGAAATATTAGAAGAAAATATATAAAATGAAATATATATGTATATTTATCACATCTTTATTCACTCATCCATTGATAGACACTTAGGTTGTTTCTATACTGAGTACTATATATATGAGTGTGTGTGTATATATATATAAAATATAATGACATATTACAGCTGTTTCTATATCTTTCCTATTACACAAGCACAAACAGGCATGCATACACACACACACACTCATAAGTAATGCTGCAGTGAACTTGGCATTGCTGATATCTCTAGGACATTCTGATTTCCATTGCTTTGGGTATATATTGGGCCTAATTCTTGACTCCACTCTTAGCTCAGTCTTAGTGTTCTAACCTGTAAAATGGAAATAATGCCCACCTTAATTGGGTTGTAGGGAAGGTTTCAGCAGAAAATATATGGAATGGGTATCACTCAAAGTGGGCATATTATAGCTATTAGTTTTTTCCCATGAAAAGAATCAATGTGACTTTAATAATTATCTCCACCTCATTGAAAATTAGACTAATATAACTTAGCTTCATTGGTTATTCCAGTGCACTTGAATTAAATAGCTGGAAGAATAATTTGGTTATGCTTTATGGAAGTCATAACACTCCAGCTTGATAATACCATTTTCATACATTTATCAAATGCTTAGTGTTGTAAGAGTTTAAAAAAAACACACACACACAAACAAATACTCTGTTCACAGGGCTGTGTTATTTGAATCATTGAATTTAAGTATTTACCTGTCAAATATCTTTGAGTGACTTCTTAGATAAATATTTGTATGCACTAATTGATTTCAAAGGGATTCTTTGAAGTTCTCTCTGTGGTCCTATGGGATAATTCCAGTTTCTTTCAAAATATGCTGGGCCTGAAGCAAAAAACAAAAACAAAACAAAACCAAGCACCAGTCCTTTCTTTTTTCCCCACACTCATGCATTCTTCTAGCTCTTCACTTATGGGGTGCCTTTTCCCCAGTTTCTGATGCAAGCAGCCTTAACATCCTATCTCCATGCCAGCTCATCCTCACCATGGTAGGATTTTGAATTAAATCACTTCCAGAATGGTCGACACTGTAGCTTGAACTGTGAGAATTATGAGATTTCCATTTTAACTCCTAATTAGATTTTAGATCTTGTCTTTTGACCTCAAGATTACCCCCAGCCTTCTCTTTGAGTCCCCATGCTATCATTGTGGTGCCACCCCCCCCACCAGTAACCTTATGTTTTGGTCTCTTATTTCCCAGGACAGTTGCCTAGAGTCATATCTTCATCATCATAAAGCCTTACTCACAAGCCTCCTTGGGGCTTCTGCTGGTTTTATCCTATGCCCTACTCTTACAGATACCTAATAAAGAAGCACATGCCTATGCCAGATCCATTCAGTCTCAGTAGCAAAGACTTTGATAAGGAAAGACACAAAACCTGAGAAATTAGTCTCTTGGTTAATAAGACATTACTTCTGGATAAAGAGAAACTATGAAGCAATCACTTGGAACTGGTCTTTATGTAGATACAGTGCAGTAAATAGCAACTTCTCTGGGTTATTATCAGAGTCCCGTGGACTACAAGGAGATCAAATCAGTCAGTCCTAAAGGAAATCATCCTGAATATTCACTGGAAGGACTGATGCTGAAGTGGAAACTATAATACTTTGGCCACCTGATGTGAAGAACTGACTCACTAGAAAAGACCATGATCCTGGGGAGGATTGAAGGCAGGAGGAGAAGGGGATGACAGAGGATGAGATGGTTAGATGGCATCACTGAATTGATGGACATGAGTTTGAGTAAGCTCTGGGAGTTGGTGATGGACAGGGAGGCCTGGTGTGCTGCAGTCCATGGGGTCCCAAAGAGCTGGGCATGGCTGAGCGACTGAACTGAATTGGGTTATTTACTGTACCTGTATCTTCAAAACTCTTTCACTGAACTCTTAAATTTAGGTCATATTTCAAGATTTGGATAGAACTTTGCTTTAGTATCTTGGAGTTTATTATGTTTATATTTCTGCCACCCTGATATTTAAGGAATAAGAGCAATGTCAAATGTGTTTTTGAAACTATCACACACATAGGCACATGCATGTATAAATTTGTATGTGGAAACCTCAAGATTTATGAACCATGTTTTCATTGTTTGCACAGTTATAAAGAATGGGTAAAATAATGGTGTTTCATTAATTGAAGATATTGATAATGCTTAAGATGATCAAGTACTCTCATTGAACTCTAGTTTCTTTCTTCCTCATTTATTTTATCCTGGGTCAGTATAACAGCTTATATTTGAGAAAACACTTACTTTGCTAAAATACCCTCTTCTGTTGGAGAAGGGGATGACAGAGGATGAGATGGTTGGATGGCATCACCGACTCAATGGACATGGGTTTGTGTGGACTCCGGAAATTGGTGATGGACAGGGAGGCCTGGCGTACTGAAGTTCATGGGGTCACAAAGAGTCGGACACGACTGAGCGACTGAACTGAACTGAAGTGAGGCCCAGGCTAAATGGCTCTCTCAGCTCCTCTCAGGGTTAGGCACTCCACCCCGCGCCCCACCCCACCCCCCAGCTTTTTTCCGCAGTGATTGTGTGACTGTAAATATGCACATTTTGGTTTTTGCTGTTTCCATAAGTCTGCAACTGTCCAACCACAGCCTAGTTTGGCACATCCTGTTTCAGTATGTGTGATTCACTTCCTTCCTTTGTCTCCTTGTGTAGACTTTCATGACCTGTGTTGCCATGAGCAATCCTTGTAAATGAACTATTTCTACACAATTGAATTTTGGAGATAATTAGCCAGTTGTGTCAAATCGAAACGTTTAATCACATATAGTTCAAGCCAGATTAAACCATATTTAGAATGTTTAACCCTGATTCCTGTTGGGTAAGTCATAAAGGAATCCATTATGGATGACTGAGCCTTCAGCACAATTTCACCCTTAAATTATTAGACTATAATTTATGATAACATCTGTTTTGGATACCATGTCATTTCTTTAAACTGCATATTTTCCTTATGTCAGTACCAAGTTCATTCACTTTTTATTATGGCATTGGAGAATAGTGTATAATTAGTAACAGTTATTTCAAAATCTGTAACCACCTGTATAGTCTTATTTGCATAATAAAAAGGGAGGGTTATCAACTGTACAACAGTGTTGCTGTGTTCTTGTAGGTTAATGAGGAATTTAGTTGATGAGTAGAGAAAAGTAAAGTATTTCTCTTGGAATTGAAAAGAATCTACACTTAAATAATAATTTTAAGACTAAATCCCTATAATTTTGGAGGCATGCATCACTAATTTCCCTGAAATTGTATTTGTTGTCTATGTTTTTCCCTTACATGTTGACTGTATAAAGTGCTATTAAAATGTATTTCTTTTTAATACTTTTCTTTAAATGTGCATGATGAGATAGATGTGCCTTAAATGAAACTTACATTTTAATTTTTTAAACCTAATTTTACAGGAAGCTTCAAAACTCTCATTGTGTTAATAACATTATGCAAGGTGAAGTCGCTCAGTCGTGTCCGACTCTTTGCGACGCGTGGACTGTAGCCCACCAAGCTCCTCCGTCCATGGGATTCTCCAGGCAAGAATACTGGAGTGGGTTGCCATTTCCTTCTCCAGGGGATCTTCCTGACCCAGGGATCGAACCCAGGTCTCCCACATTGCAGGCAGACGCTTTAACCACTACACCACCAGGGAAGCCCTAATGGAAAATTTCAACATGTTTTCCTAAAGGAACTTGAAGTATTTTCACCATTTTCAGATGATTTGCCCTAAAAAAAAAGTGAACTCTGTCACTTACATCTGATGATTATATCATTGATTGTATTGTGCAGTGAAAACCAGCTGGAATTGAGAGCAACCTGCTGAATTATGGCTAGCTCTAAAGAACTGTGATAAACTCTTTAAATTCTATAATAACCTGACAAATCGGTTATATTACTAAGAAATCTCTGTGTAGATATCCTTTTTACTCTCTTTCTTGTTTGGTAAACGTAGAAATTCAAGCCAACCAGTCCATTCTGAAGATTAGCCCTGGGATTTCTTTGGAAGGAATGATGCTAAAGCTGAAACTCCAGTACTTTGGCCACCTCATGTGAAGAGTTGACTCATTGGAAAAGACTCTGATGCTGGGAGGGATTGGGGGCAGGAGGAGCAGGGGACGACAGAGGATGAGATGGCTGGATGGCATCACCGACTCGATGGACGCGAGTCTGAGTGAACTCCAGGAGTTGGTGATGGACAGGGAGGCCTGGCGTGCTGCAATTCATGGGGTTGCAAAGAGTTGGACATGACTGAGGGACTGAACTGAACTGAACTGAACTGTGCTTGTGTTTTGGCATCAAACAGAGGAGCCTTCCCAGGTGGTGCTAGTGATTATGAACCCTCTGCCAATGCAGAGACATAGGAGAGGCAGGCTCGATCCCCAGGTCGGGAAGGTCCCCTGGAGGAGGGCATAGCAACCCCCTCCAGTATTCTTGCCTGGAGAATCCCATGGACAGAGGAGCCTGGCGGGCTATGGTCCATAGTTGGATACCACTGAAGCAACTTAGCACCCTGAGAAATGAACATTCAAGTGCCAACATTGGAGGTGGTTCTTTCCTAATAAAATCTGTTGCTTTGTCAGCACATGTGTCTCCTCGGACAATTCATTTCCGAGTGTTAGACAAGAGCCCAGTTTCGGGCCCTGGAAGGGGTCTGCCTTCCTGCAACAAATGGTGACTCTGGTGGGACTCTTCTTTGCTGAGACTGACATCCTGACCACTCGGGGTACTCAGGGGCCAGCTTGCCTGTCAATGGACCAGACCCAGCGGCCACAACTGGGACCCTTTTATCCCTGGTCTCCTCCTGATGCGGACAACTGGCCAGAGTGCCCCTACCGGTAAGGAACAAAAGATTTTATTGACCTCTCTCCTCTTCCCTGTCTCTTTCCTCTCCTTAACCCTTCCTATCCTTCCCTGTTTTTCTAGTCCCCCGGTCCTGGACACAGGAATCTGGTTGAAGGGCTCTCAGCCTGAGCTGTGGATTGGAGACTGATCACCTCCTCTTGGCAGAGAACTCAAATTCTGCTTCTGGTCTGGTCTGATTTCTGTTAGGGCCGAGTTCCAGTCCTCCCTTCTCTGGAGGCCCATGGAAAAGTCCTGTNCTTCCTTTCCTTCCTTGAAATCTTTGATGTGAGTACTTGGATTCTTATATTTAAGGCTTCCCTGGTGGTGCAGAGGTTAAAGCGTCTGCCTGCACTGTGGGAGACCTGGGTTCGATCCCTGGGTCAGGAAGATCCCCTGGAGAAGGAAATGGCAACCCACTCCAGTATTTTTGCCTGGAGAATCCCATGGATGGAGGAGCTGGTGGGCTACAGTCCACGGGTCGCAAAGAGTCGGGCACGACTGAGTGACTTCACTTTCACTTCACTTTCATACCTAGGAAAGAAAGCTTTGCATGCTGAAATCTTTACTAAGTTGTTTTGTATCTTGTCTATCCAAGCTTGTTTTCTTGCACTCAAAAACAGAATGGAATCTCAGACCTTGAGAGTCACCTTCATCCTGTACCTCAGTGCCTTTAGGGGTCAATACCCTGATTGATGAGAAAAAGCAACATGTCTGCATGATTCAGTTATTCTAGCTCTTTGTCTTCAAGGTCAAAGCTCTAATCTAGGAAGCATGTTATAGCTCATATATATCAAGTTTTGCACAGTACTAGGACTTTTTCTTGACCTGATTATGACCCCTTTCAGATAAACTGAACATATGTGTCCATATTTATCCATGAAAAACCAGATTACATGAAAAGAAATTCACATGGGGAGAGAGAGAATGCATTTCAAATGTTCTTGTGTAAAGCTAACTTATGTTTATTCCTCTCCAGTGATCTTTCATGTTTCTTCTTCTTTCTCTCTCTGTACAGCACTAGAATGTTACATAGGTCCTGTATATTCACAAGATGGGTGTATTTTGTAATCCATCATGATGCTCTTAAGAATTTAAGAGCACATATCTGGCATAATCTCACAGAGAAGGCGATGGTACCCCACTCCAGTACTCTTGCCTGGAAAATCCCACGGGTGGAGGAGCCTGGTAGGCTGCAGTCCATGGGGTCGACAAGAGTCGGATACGACTGAGCAACTTCACTTTCACTTTTCACTTTTATGCATTGGAGAAGGAAATGGCAACCCACTCCAGTGTTCTTGCCTGGAGAATCCCAGGGATAGGGGAACCTGTTGGGCTGCTGTCTATGGGGTCACACATAGTCAGACACCACTGAAGCGACTTAGCAGCAGCAGCAGCAGCATCTGGCATCATCTACTTCTCCAAGCCATAGCCAGAGAATCACAGTCATGAGTCGGTAGGGCTTTAATAATTCTTTGGGCTCCCTGGTGGCTCAGACAGTAAAGAATTTGCCTGCAGTGCAGGAGACTCAGTTTCTATCTCTGGGTTGGGAAGATCGCCTGGAGAAGAGAATGGCCACCCACTCCAGTATTCTTGCCTGGAGAATTCCATGGAGAGAGGAGCCTTGTGAGCTGTAGTCTGTGAGGTTGCAAAGACTTGGGCAAGACTGAGCAATGAACACTTTTAACACTTTCAGCACTTAATAGATCTTTATCCTCTCCCATCTATTCCCTTTCCCCATTGACCACAGCTCCCAGAGGCTGAGTTCAGCATCTCTCAGGCCTCTCTCTCTGGCTTGTGTTCTTTGTTGGGTATCATGCTGCATTGTCCTCTGCTAACCTTCCATGTCAGCATTTGAGCTCTTTGATACCCAGGAGCTGAACTTTCTGATCAGGGAACAGGGAGCAGGAGAATAATTAAGAACTTTTCTGGTGAAGCAATCTGGAAGCAGAGAAGAAGCTAGTGATTTGGGAGAAGTCTGGTCTGAGAACTGTGATCTGTGATCTGGAAGATGTACTGAGTAGGGAAAATTACAGCAAAGAGTGAAGAAAGAGAGAGAGGGGGAAAGAAAAGAGAAGAGAGATAAACATAGAGTTGATTAAACATATTGATATTAATTCAGTCAGAATATTAGAGCAAATGTTTATTGTATGACGTGGTTATGGAGTAGAAAAGACTTAGCTGAAACGCAAGGAGATATTGAATAATTAAAAAAATTTAGAAACTTTGTATGGCTATGTAAATGTAGAACTGATCATATTAATTAATGAGAATTGTTTATCATTTGTAGCTAATTGTCATGCCACAGGCTAGTGATTAGGGATATCATGAATGTAATTTATTTGACTGTTACACTAAACTCTGTTCATAATATACTCAATCTATTCAATACTTAACTTTTATGTTCAGGTGCTCAGAACTTAGATATGTAGAGCAGTTGGCATGAGATACCATTCTTTTTTTTTTCATATTCTTCATTACTGAAATAACTAGGTAAAGAGTACTGATGAAAGCTGCAAAACATCACCTAATCATGTTTTTCCTTTAAAATTTCAGTGAAGTTAAATTTAACTTTTGTATTTAAAAGCATTATTTCATTCATAAACCTGACTATAAGTAAGTATAAATTGCTGTATATATTTCTTTAAATATACTTGAATGCTTCACTGGAAGGAAGGAAGGAAAGAAAGGAAGAAGAGAGGGCTAGTGTTTGGTTCTTGCTTCATGAGTAACAATTAATTATTATGAAAGGTTGATGCATTTGAACAATCCCTCTGTTGTCTACCAGCTACTGCCCCAATGCCTTCTCCAAGTTTTTACTGTGCTCCAACAGAAAATAGAATGTAAATAGAAAATCAAGTAACATATTACATTGCACAGATTTATTTGACGATAACTCTAAATGCGCTTTGCCTATCAGATAACCTATCCTACTGGCTCTACCTCAAAATATTTTGCAGGTCCAACTGTTGCTTTCTATATGCACAGTACTTGGTGCAAGCCACTCTCATTGTTTTTCTCCCAGATTTATGCAATAGCTGTGTTTCCAGGCTCTCTTTCTACTGTGACTTCCACAGTGTAGAAGAATCATCTTTTAGAAACATGATCAGATCATGTCATGCATTTGATGAGGGCCCCCTGTGGTTTCTAATTATATGTAACTGTTCCTTGCAGCCTACGGGGTCCTAGCAGACTTTGTCCCTGCCTTCTGCTCTCACCTAGTAACATTCCCTGTCACTCACT
Source organism: Redunca redunca (assembly GCA_006410935.1). Classification (NCBI taxonomy): domain Eukaryota; kingdom Metazoa; phylum Chordata; class Mammalia; order Artiodactyla; family Bovidae; genus Redunca; species Redunca redunca. Next base: position 1,040,823 of record SJYQ01000683.1, read on the forward strand.
CCAGTCCAGCCAGGTGGTCTTGGCCATTCTGGCCATGGGAACTTTCCAAATGTTGTTCCTTTTGACTAGAATAGTCTTACCCTGACACTTCGTTGTTGCTGTTTAATCACTCAGTCATGTCTGACTCTGCGACCCCATGGATGGCAGCATGCCAGGCTTCTCTGTCCCTCACTATCTCCCAGAGTTTGCTCACACTCATATCCATTGAATCGATGGTGCCATCCAACCGTCTCATCCTCTGTCGCCCTCTTCTCCTTCTACCGTCAATCTTTCCCAGAGTCAGGTCGGCTCTTCACATCAGGTGGCCAGAGTATTGGAACTTCAGCATCAGTCCTTCCAATGAATATTCAGGGTTGATTTTGACTCTGCTCTCTACTCAGATGTCTTCTCAAAAGAAGGCCTTCCAAAACAAACCTATCAGCCTGTATCACTTACCTTATTTTAGTCTACTTTAGAACATTGCCAGCTTAAACCTTTTAGTCCTACTTAAAGTATTTGCCAGACTTTCCTCATCTATGTTTTTGTCTTGAGTAAAAGCTTCTTGAAAGTAGGAATGTGGGCTGAATTGTTTACTTATCCTCAGAGATGACAAATAATGCCTGTTGTGTAATCAGTGCATCAGCAAATATTTGTGGAGTGAATGAAAACATGCTTATTCTTCATAAAGCAGAAGGAAAGAAACTTACACATAAGAAAAGAAACTCCAAATGGCCAGTAGTTTCCTTGGTGGTTTTTGGTCATTGCTCTTGAACATGTGACTGACATTAATGAGGCATTTTCCTTGAGACCTATCCCCGAAAAGCTTTCACTCCTCAGCTGCTGTACCCACTTTACAGTGTTTATTTTCAGAAAGAGGTTGTTGTAAAAAAACACAATTGCTTACATGTCCTTGAATATGATATTTTTTTCAGTTTCTAGTGTGATTGCCAAATGAGTATATTCATTCTCCTTTCCAAGTGAAGAAAGAGATTCTCCATTTCAAATTGGGTTTTGTGTTTCTTAAACCTGTTAGCATCATGCAGAGAGCAGAAATATATTAATAGCACTACAGAAATACTTGCTAACTCATTGTCTAACTCAGGTTTTAAATTATTACAGTGGCTATGGAAATAAGAATTTCTTTTCCCCCCGAAGACATATTGTCTTAGTTCAGGTGGCTAAAATAAGATACCAGAAACTAGGTGTTATAAAAGGAACAGAAGTGATTTCCCAAAGTTCTGGAGTCTGGGAAGTTTAAGATCAAGTTGCTGGCTGATCTGATGTCTTGTGAGGACTGACCTCCTGGTTCTCCAGTGGCCATCTCCTTGCTGTGGACACATCGCACATGGTGGGAGAGGGAAGGGCCTCTCTGAAGTCTCTTTCATAAGTGCACTAACATCTTTCATGAGGGCTCCACCTGCATGACTGAATTACTTCCCAAAGGCTCCACTCCCCAATACCATCTCATTGCAGGGGTAGGATTTCAATATATGAATTTGGGGGAGGGTACAGGCATTCAGTCTATCGAATATATCTTACTTGGTTTATCTTTGCACCTTATGTTTTATATTATAGGCGTGGATAAAACATAAAGCACAGTTCATATTTGGGAGTTTTGGAAATCTTAGAACTGAGAGGAGCTTCCCAAGTGGCACTAGTTGTAAAGAACCTGCCTGCCAGTGTAGGAGACATAAAAGATGTGGGTTCAATCCCTGGGTCGGAAAGATCCCCTGGAGGAGGACATGGAAATCCATTCCAGTATTCTTGCCTAGAGAATCCTATGGACAGAGAAGCCTGGTAGGCTGCTGTCCATAGGGTCGCAAAGAATCAGACATGACTGAAGCAACTTAACTCAGACACACACAGAGGGACTGAGAACATGCACCTTTCTAAGAGATAAACACTGCAGGCCCCAGCTGGTTATTGTCATGTAAGTTTGCTGTAATGCAAATTAAATTATTTTAAAAATTAACTGGAAATATAATTTTTTTTAATTTTACTGTGGGCACCTAATTCTACATTTTTAAGAAAATGTTTGCAGGCCTACATCATGCAGCAGGTGAGGTTAAAAGACACCTATGAACTATGATTGGCTTATGACCATCATTTCACAATATGAATGAAATCTACTGGACAGGCAGGTGTTGGTCCCTTCTGCATCCCCACCATTGCATATGTGCTGGTAAACCCTTGCTGTTGTCATTTACCTTGTGGCAGAACCGCTCCGCTTCCAGATTTTCTCTATTCTTTTTCCCTGAAGCACACGGCAAGGTCTGCATCACTAGACTGGACGTTTCTTAGAGACTCTGACTTTCAATCCAGAGAATACCTTTTTTCATAGTGCTCAGCTGGATCAGGTGGGCGCGTATCTAGGTCCTGCCACGAGTGTATGCCTCCTTGAGCCATTCTTGAAGTGAGAGCTTTACATAATTAAAATTCCAAACTCCTCCTAAGATGACCATTTGAACAGCTCTTCTTCTCCCCACCCTGATCTGTTATGTTCTCTTTCAGCTCCAGTGCCTGGGATGTAGGCGGTTGTCATATGTATTTGTTAGGTTGAAGCAGTATTCCAGCCTTACTAGGCGAAAGTTTGTGGTTTGTGTTTCACCATGTATAAGGGTCCACAAAAGGGACTAAACCCTATTACTGAATGGACATTCTTTAGATTCTAGATGAGTAAACACCTTCAAAGGCACGTCTCTGTTAAGTGGTGGAGAGGGTGGGTTATTCTCAGTTCAGTCACTCAGTCGTGTCTGACTCTTTGCCACTCCAGGGACTGCAGCACACCTGTCCATCACCAACTCCTGGAGCTTGCTCAGACTCATGTCCATCAAGTCAGTGATGCCATGCAACCATCTCAACCTCTGTCGTCCCCTTCACCTCCTGCCTTCAATCTTCCCCAGCATCATGGTCTTTTCCAATGAGTCAGTTCTTCAGATCAGGTGGCCCAAGTATTGGAGCTTCAGCATCAGCCCTTCCAATGAATATTCAGGACTGGTTTCCTTTAGGATTGACTGATTTGATCTCCATGCTGTCCAATGGACTCTCAAGGGTCTTCTCCAACACCACAGTTCAAAAGCATCAGTTCTTCAGTGCTCAGCTTTCTTTATGGTCCAACTCTCACATCCATACATGGACTAATGGAAAAACCATAGCTTTGACTATAGGGACCTTTGTCGGTAAAGTTATATCTCTGCTCTTTAATGTGCTGTCTAGGTTGGCCATAGCTTCTCTTCCAAGGAGCAAGCGTCTTTTAATTTCATGGCTGCAGTCACCATCTGCAGTGATTTTGGAGTCCAAGAAAATAGTTTCTCACTATCTCCATTGTTTCCCCATCTACTTGCCATAAAGTGATGGGACCAGATGCCATGATCTTCGTTTTTTGAATCTTGAGTTTTAAGCCAGATTTTTCACTCTCTTTAACTTTCATCAAGAGGCTCTTTAGTTCCTCTTCTCTTTCTACCATAATGTTAGTGTCATTTGCATATCTGCGGTTATTGATGTTTCTTTCTGCAATCTTGATTCCAGCTTGTGCTTTATCCAGCCTGGCATTTCACATGATGTACTCTTCATATAAGTTAAATAGGCAGGGTGACAATATACAGCCTTGATGTACTCTTTTCCCCATTTGAAACAAGTTCATTGTTCCATGCTCAGTTCTAACTGTTGCTTCTTGACCTGCATACAGATTTTGCAGGAGGCAGGTAAGGTGGTCTGGAATTCCCATCTCTTAAAGAATTTTCCACAGTTTGTGGTGATCCACACAAAGGCTTTAGCATAGACAATGAAGATTAAGTAGATGCTTTTCTGGAATTCTCTTGCTTTTTCTATGATCCAACGGGTGTTGGCAATTTGACCTCTGGTTCCTCTGCCTTTCCTAAATTGGGGTTGAACATCTGGTATTCTCAATTCACATACTATTGAAGCCTCGCTTGGAAAATTTTGAGAATTACTTTGCTACCATGTGAAATGAGTGCAATTTTGCATTAGTTTGAATATTCTTTGGCATTGCCTTTCTTTGGCTTTGGAATGAAAGCTGACCTTTTCAAGTCCTGTGGCCACTGCTGAGTTTTCCAAGTTTGCTATCATATTGAGTGCAAAACTTTAATAGCATCATCTTTGAAGATGTGAAATAACTCAACTGGAATTTCTCTACTAGCTTTTTTCCTAGTGATGCTTCCTAAAGCCCACTTAACTGCACTCCAAGATGTCTGACTCTAGATGAAAGAACTGCCTTTTCATACTGTGCATGGGTTATTCATATTCTTCATGGGTTATTCTAGGCCTTGTTTATTCTTTTCAGAGATTGCAACCCTAGGTAACAATGTCAAAATCTTTTGAAGTCAAGGCAGAGTAATATGTCTTGAACTTTATATTTCAAAAATGAAAAAAAAAATGTTATAAGTAACATAACCTAACTTGATCCTCTTTTCAAAACACTGCACTGGCGGGATCAGAGACATGCACTGTGACTGGTGCAAAGCCAGAGATGTGCGTGTAGTTGTGTGTGTGTGTGTGTCTTACTCCTTGTACAATCTAGTAGCTTGCAGTTGTAGCCATTGCTCCTGAAGATTGGAAATGAAACACATATGGTGTCTGTGAATCTGGAAGTGACATTCTAGAAAAAACGACCAAGCAGAAGAAAACAAACAAACCTAGTGCCATCCATGCACCAAGTTGCCTCCTGTGTCCCATTTTCTCAACAACTAAAGTCTTAAAACTGTACATAAAGCCTTCCTAGTCGTATACTACTATTATTCTTGATTCATTAAATACTTTTTCAGCTGTAATCAAACTTGTTTAAAGCGCACATGCTCATGGACCAGAAAAACACTTTAGAAGAAATGTGAGCAATCAAAGCACACTTGCCAGCATATTATTATTGGTATTTTTCAGCATAATGCAGTTTCTGTTCTAGTCTACTCCCCTTTCTGAACATTTTTATGTCTGTGGGCATATACAAATGCAAACCCCTAATAGAATTCTTATTATCTCAGCACTGGGGCTGTATTAACTTGCCAGAATATTCATAATATTAGGTGCCTTGTGAAAGCCATTTTATTTTTATGACTGAGATTGTTTTGGAGAAGCAGTGGTTTGAATCAAGAGTGACCACTGTAGGGGCTTCCCTGGTGGTCCAATGGTTAAGATTTTACCCTCCAATGTGGGGAGTGCGGGTTCAGTCCTTGTTTTGGTAGCTAAGGTCATACATCCCTAGTGGCCAAAAAATAATAACATAAGACAGAAACAGTACTGTGTCAATAAAGACCTTAAAAATGGTCCACATTGGAAAAAAAAGATCTTAACGAAAGACTGCTGCTACTTAGTGTGGGTAAGATGTTGTGATCTGTCTTCTCTGTTTGATAATAGATAAGGACTCATTTAACTCATGTTTAAAGGTTTTCCCACTTTCACCTGCTTATATTGTGGTGTTAATAAATGTCACCATTGAACTTCTGCAGTTAAAGAGTGTAATGATAGTTCACAAGCTTTATACCAATGCAAACATCAGGGACAGTGAATGTGATTGCAAACCTTGTTCTTGCCCATCTTTACCCCACAGTATCCTATCCTACCCTATCCTATCCTATCTCATCCTATTCCATTCCATCTCTTTACAGATATCCGAATGTCCACACACATATGACAAAAATGAACCCTTGAAAATTCTGTTTGCATAATCCTGACATAAAATTTATACAAGAACAACTGTTGAAGAAAAAGCCGACTCTTGAACCTTTATAGTAAGTTAGGGACCCTATTTGAGAACATATTTAAACTCTCCAACATCAGTGGGTGGCAACACCCATTAAGCCAGGCTAACTTATGGTAAAATTCTGCAAGTCACAGCTAGTCTGTTGCCTGAAAATAGAAATATAGATTCCTTAAAGAGATACAGAGGAAGAAAGGGCATAAAGATTAAATTTTAAATATTTAGATTAGTGCAAACTACGATTCTGCATTGATGAACTTTGCCATTTGATATTGGAATACATTCTTAAATAAATGTGATTATGTTAGCATCATTTTAGTATGCATCTCTCACTTAATCTTTTCATTGCTAAGGACTTACTTGCTGTGCATTTTATATGTATTTTAGACTAGGGAAATGATGTTAGACAAAAAGCAAATTCAGGAGATTTTCTTATTTGGGTTCAAAACGGGTCATAAAGCAATGGAGACAACTCACAACTTCAACAACACATTTGGCTCAGAACTGCTAATGAACATATAGTGCAGTGCTGGTTCAAGAAGTTTTGCAAAGGAGACGAGAGATTTGAAGATGAGGAGTGCAGTGGCTGGCCATCTGATATTGACAGTGACTAATTGAGAGGATCGTTGAAGCTGATACTCTTACAATTACACAAGGACAGTGAATGTGTAGTTGCCGAAGAACTCAACATTGACCCTTCTATGGTGATTTGACGTTTGAAGCAAATTGGAAAGGTGAAAAAGCTCGATAAGTGGGTGCCTCATGAGCTGAGCACAAATCAAAAAATTGTCATTTTGAAGTGTCATTTTCTCTCTATTCAACGTGACAGCAGTGGACCATTTCTCAATGGGATTGTGATATGCAATGAAAAGGGGTTTGTATATGACAGCCAATGATGACCAGCTCAGTGACTGGACCAAGAAGAAGTTTCAAAGCACTTCCCAAAGCTAAACTTGAACCAGAAAAAGTCATGGTCATGGTCACTATCTGGTGGTCTGCTGCCTGTCTCATTCACTACAGCTTTCTGAATCTCTGCAGAACCATTACGTCTAAGAAGTATGCTCAGCAAATCAATTAGATACACTGAAAACTAACTTGCCTGAAGCTGGCATTGGTCAACAGAAGGGGGCCAATTCTTCCTCACCACAAGGCCCAACCACACATCATACAACCAACACTTCAAAAGTTGAACAAGTTGGGCTTCAAAATTTGGCCTCATCCGCCATATTCACCTAACCTCTCACCAACCAACTATCTCTTCTTCAAGCATCCCAGAAACTTTTTGCAGGGAAAATGCTTCCACCACCAGCAGGAAGCATAAAATGCTTTCCAAGAGTTTGTTGAATCCCAAAGCATGGATTTTTACACTACTGGAATAAACCAACTTATTTCTCATTGGCAAAAATGTGTTGATTATAATGGTTCCTACTTTTTCAACAACCTAATAGGTAGTCAGTACAAAAAATATAATGGGAGTAATCTTACTGAAAGAATGATTAGATTTATTATCCTTGAAATTTTATAGGAGAAGATGGAAGGAACACATTAAATCATTCCTAATCCTTATAATTGCATTCTATCTCAGCAACAGGATATTTAGACTATGCATTATTACACAGGAAATAAACCAAAAACTTTGCCTTTAATTGGTTATCCCTGGAGCTATCAACTTTGTCTTTATTCAGTGATATATATATATTGAAATCTTACTCTTGTATTAAAATGGAGGTTTAGTTATTTTCCCAATAAAAATAAGCATATTCTTATGCATATTTATTGTGTATATGTTTACATGTGTGTATATGAAATTGGCAGATCCAGTATAACTTTTTCATATTAATATTTGCACGTTCCTCAGAAACTGGCTAACTAGTATTATTTATGGTAATACAATTGTCCAGCATTCGGTTACTATATTGTATATAAATATGATATGATATATATATTTAATATTTATAGTCACATGCATTAGTTAATCACCTAGCTGTGTCCGACTCTTTGGGACCCCATGGACTGTATGTAGCCTGCTAGGTTCCTCAGTTCATGGAATTCTCCAGGCGAGAATCCTGGAGCGGATAGTCATTCACTTCTCCAGCGGAGCTTCCCTATACAGATATTGAATCCAGGTCTCCGGCATTGCAGATTCCTTACCATCGAACCACCAGGGAAGCCCTGTTTATAGTCAAAAGCCATATTATACCTAATATGCATGTTTGTAAATATTACGTATGTATATACATTATATATATATATGTATATACACATAACTCAAATGTCATTATAATGCTTTTACTTGTTATAAGGACGTTTTGAGAGAAAAAGCCACATATGGAGAGGTAGCATAGACTAGTCATTTGGATTCTGGCTTCCAGTCCTGGCTTTATCCCTTAACAGGTGTTTGATTTTAGACACGTTGCCTCACTTCTCAGTTATGAGTATAATAATCGTGCCAGTGTTACAGTTTCATTATGAGGGTTAAATAAATTAGTACTTATAATATGCTTAGAATAGAATCAGCTACACGTAAATAGATAGCAATAGAAAGTAACAACAGCAACAAAAACCCCACAAATATTCAAGGAGTATCACATCCTATCTTTATACCTCACTTTCAAGTTCCAGTACTAGCTTTCCAAAATATTCTATCTGAATTCTAAGAAGGCACTCAATATTGTTGATTAAATATTTAAATTATGTTTGTGATAGCTAGTCATGTTCATTTTTAGATAGGTCAAATTTATGAGGCGGCAAAGTTGTAATATTATGTGTGGTGTATACAGTTATATAGTGCATTTGGGCCTTTTGTATAATCAACATGTGCTGTTCATTTATGTCCATTTTATAGGACAAGGAATATAATGATGATACTTTAAATTATTACACAGGTCTAACGTTGTTCTAGCCTCGCCTTTGTAGCATATTGTTGATCATATCTCTGATTTATTTGAAAAACAAATCCTTATTCAGGAACACAATATCCAATTACAAAATTACTCCTGAGGGAAAATACAAGCTGTTTTATGGTGTGATTTCCAAGAATGCATTGTGGTGTAAAGTAGAAATTACCTACATCAATTTTGCTTTCTTTTATTTATTAGAAAACCATCTCTGCCTTCAAGTTTTACCTCCTTTGTTGTAGAAGCCTAGAATTTAGTATATAAGTCAGCATGTCATCATTCTTATGCAGCTGTCCATTCATCCCTTGATTCTTCTGTCGCCTTTTGTTGAACCTCCTCTAGTTTCATCAGATTTAATTAGTATCAATTTCCAGTGTCAGCAACACTGCAGGGCTTCATGAGGCTATATGAATGGCCTCTGATGGCTTTAATGTAAATCCTAGTCATCCCATCTCAGATGTAGAAAAACTTTACTTAAAAGTGGTTTCTGCTATAAAGACATAAGCTCCCTCTCATCTCTATATCATATCTCAATTTCCTCATTTCATTACAGAAAGGACACGGGGATGTAGAAAGGGCATATATAAAAAGTTCCGAAAAGATTAAAGGTTTGAAAAATAACTCTTAAGTGAAAATGTCAAATGTATTTGGAGGGTTGCCCAGCTACCTCCCTGCCCCCACATTCATCCAACATCCATCGAGTTCTCCTTACCCCATCTGGAAGCTCAGCTTCACTCCTGTTCCTGGAACCAGGCCAGCCCACATTGAAAACTCAATGAGCCCTGCAGCCATTTCTTACCTAACAGATCGACGCTAAACATGTTTCCTGGTGCTATTATCTGGTCTCTTGTTTTATTCCTTTGCTCCTGTTCTCACCTTGTACCTAACACCAGTCTCCTATCTTTTTGTCTGATTTTATGTCCTTAAAACTTATTGACCAGGTGACCACTCCCTGCCCCCTTCTTGGATTTTATTGTTTATTGTTATTGTGTCTCTGTTTTCTGCTGCCTGTCTTGCTTGTATGCAGGACATCTGCGTCTTTAGTTTCCACTTCACTTAGCGCTTGGAGCATCTTGATGATACGTTGTGGTCTTTTTTTTGAGGGGTCCCTCCACCCCTTGCCACAGAACATGCTGATGTGAGATCCTTCTCTGTTCTATCCTCATCACCTATATAGTTACTAAATCCAGTTACATAGTGATAGATAACCTGATGCTGAAAATCAAAGCTGACACATAGCTTAGACTTGGTTATCAAGAAGTAGAGACAATAACGTTTGTCAGTAATAGGGGACTTTTGGTTTATAGTGAAATGCAAGGTTTGATATCTTAAAGCCTTTGGAGCTTTAGTTTGATTAAGAGATTAGAATTCAAAATTTAGGTTTGGGAATCATCGCATTTATCCTATCATGCTAAGTCCCCTTACTCCATGGTCAAACCCTTCTGGTGTCTCTCAGTTCTACCAACACTTTGCTCGTAGTTCTTATCAGAGCATTCAAGACTGTCTGGAATCAGTATTCCTCTCCTTAAACTCCCACGTGCTTCATTCCTACTCCTATCCTGTGATCTAGTAAAACTAAAGTACTGCTTTATTTCCACAACCCCTAACAATAGCTACTTTGGTGCCTTTGTTCAGTTTGTTGCCTGTACTTAGGATTATCCCCTTATTTCTATCAGAATACTATCTAGTTTTTAAGGCAAACTTCCATGATTCATTTCCTCTCTTCTTCAAATCAGATGAGTTCTCCTCCTTTGAATTCACATAATCATTTGTTTTGGCATCTTTTATTGAATCTGTTCTTAAATTTTGTCTTGTATTATTGGTACACAGTGAAACACAGTTTAATTAATTAGAGTGGCTCAAAACATTCTCAAATTGTAAAATGCTTAAAATGTTAGCACACGTTATTAGGAGATTAATATAGTAAGTACAGGCAAGCCCAAGTAAGCTAGTTGGCTGGTAGTTCTCAAGGAAGGGATAGCTGATGAAATCACCCCTTCCTGATCTTGGCTATGGTTTGGCCCCTAAAAGCTTAACTATCAATGAGAATGATTCAGGGTCCTGTGGTTGGCTGGAGTTTCCAGGACCATGATGGCCATCTCAGGGGGCTTCTCTTTGGTAAACAGCCCTTTCGTCAGCCTGACCGAGAGAACACTGGATGGGAAAATCCTGGGGATGTAGGAGGACCCTCTGCTCACTCTTTATCTGAAACTCAGGTGTTTGCTATATTCTGACTGTTCTCTCCTTCCACTCCACATGTACTCCGTCATCCTCACAGAAGAGAAGAATTTAAATTCTAACCAGTTTTCCCCCTACAAGTTTGAGGAAAGTGCCTAGCCAGTGTGTAGGAGACAACTGTGTTTATTTTACATGGTTAAACTGCTTTAATGCAAAGGTACCTTTTCATACCTTTTCAAAGGAGAAGGGGGTGGCAGAGGATGAGATGGTTAGATAGCATCACCCACTCAGTGGACATGGATTTGAGCAAACTCTGGGAGATAGTGGAGGACAGAGGAGCCTGGCATGCTACAGTCTACACGGTCACAAAGAGTCAGACATGACTTAGCGCCTGAACAACACCAACAACTTTTTTATAGGATTTTATTACATATGTATCCTTTGCCTCGCAAGGTCAGGGGGTTGCCTTAGTCATTCATCAGCAGGTAGTACAATGTCTGGATATGCTTTGTGGTCAGTTGTTTGTTATTCAGATTGAGACTAAGACTGTTTGGGCTCTCCAAGCAGGAGAATTGATAGATGGTGGATTTTTTTTTTTTTTTTTAAGGAAGATGTCAAGAAGCTGCCACAGTTCATTGTTTCTGTAGCAAAATCACCAAAAATAGTTGAGCAATTCATTCAACTTTGAGCCTCAAGATCTTCATCTTTAAAATGCTGATAGTAATACCTACCACAGAAGGTTGTTGCTCACTCAACATATATTTATTGATCACATGTCATGTTCTAAGTGCTGGGTTTTAGGAATACTTCAGTGAAAATTACAGACACGTTCTAGATCTTATGAAAAGTTTCAACGTGAAATTGAATCATTTTATGCTTTAACAATTCCACTCCAGTACTCTTGCCTGGAAAATCCCATGGATGGAGGACCCTGGTAGGCTGCAGTCTATGGGGTCACTAAGTCGGACATGACTGAGTGACTTCACTTTCATCTTTCACTTTCATGCATTGGAGAAGGAAATGGCAACCAAGTCCAGTGTTCTTGCCTGGAGAATCCCAGGGACGGGGGAACCTGATGGGCTGCCGTCTATGGGGTCGCACAGAGTTGGACACGACTGAAGTGACTTAGCATCTTAGCATGCTTTAACAATTAAAATAGTAAACACATAGTTTACATAAGTATTATAAAAATCCCTCTAGTCTGTAAGAATTTAAAAAAAAATCCTCTGACCTTTAGGAATGATCATTTTAGGACAATCTTTTGGGTTGGCTAAAAAGTTCATTTGGATTTTTTTTAAAGAACTTATGGGAAAACTTGACTGACCTTTTGGGTGAACTCAATATGTTATATTCCCTTTCACCAAAGAGTATTTGTCCAGCTAGGAGTCAACACTGCTCTTATGTATAACTAGAAGAGGCAGCACTTTTGCTGTAAATGTTTTAAGAAGCGCTGGAATACCATCATCATAACTTCCCTCAGATAACTGTATTATCTACCTTCCCGGCCAACTCCAGCTCCATTATCAGAAGTACATTGAATGTTTTTGTGTATGTATATATATATTTTAAGCCATTACAGTTCAGGGAATTTTCTGAAATTGCAAATACTCTTCAAGGATAAAAGTCATACATTATCATCAGCTATGAATATAATTTATTTCTTGATTCACCTCATGGTGCCTAGCTGAGATCACTGGGTAGCCAGCAAGTAAGTATGAAGCCCTGTGGGTGAGAAGTGGGGAGGGATGCCATTTCTATAGTTAAGACCATTGTTACCCTACTTTTTCTCTAATAGTCTCTGTCTTATTTTTTGTTGCCTTATCCTATCAGAATTTTTTAATGTCCTCATTCATGTTTGAAGCACATTTGGTCAGAAATAGCACTGGAAGATGGAGAAGGCAATGGCACCCCACTCCAGTACTCTTGCCTGGAAAATCCCAGGGATGGGGGAGCCTGGTGGGCTGCCGTCTATGGGGTCGCACAGAGTCGGACACGACTGAAGCGACTTAGCAGCAGCAGCACTGGAAGAATCCTAACTGGCTTGTCACTTCCACTTAAAAGTCTTTGTGGACACCGCAGTTTAACGTGGCCAGTGTATCATCACCCATGTTACATATGATGGTGACAAAAGTATCTATGTATAAATTTGTGTGTGTGTATATATATACACATAAACATGCATGTGGGAATTACATACACACACACACATATAAGCAAGTATAAAATTAATCCCTAGTACATACTTTCTACTCATAAGTGAAAATGTTAGTCACTCAGTCATGTCTGACTCTGTGACACCATGGACCGTAGACCTCCAGGCTGCCCTGTCCATGTCATTCCCCAGGCAAGAATACTGGAGTGGGTTGCCATTCCCTTCTCCGGGGGATCTTCTCAACCCGGGGATCAAACCCAGGTCTCCTGCACTGCAGGCAGATTCTTTACTTTTTCAGCCTTATAAGCAAAATAGTAAACTACAGGATTGGGGCGCTTTTCTCTTTTTTTTTTATTGAGCCAACTCTCTGAATATGAACAAACCACCTTGAAATACTACGAGTGCTGTGCGTAACCATTGTGCTTGATGCCCGTGGCATCACAACACTTAACTAATTGTGCCTATAAAGTGACTCTGAGGGCTCACTTAAAGAGAGGACAAGAGGGTTCAGGTGCCTCTCAGGATGTAAAATGATGAATTCTGGATGCACATTTTCAACAGATGGACTCGGCATTATGAAGGCAGCCACGAAAGGCAGCAGGTGGAAGAGGCAGCAGGAAAGCAACGCCACTTGCAGGAGCACTTGACATTAATTACACCTGTTGGAATTCACGCCCAACCCTTTGTTTTCAGATGTGTTCTGAATACAATTATTGTGAGGCAAAAGAGAGGGAGAAGAAGCTGAGCATTGTGAACAGGAAATGGAGCATTTGCCCTGTAAGACAAGGGAAAAGCCAGTGGGTGAAGCTTCGCTGGCTTCTGGCTTCCAATTAATCAAATCACATGTGCAAAAAGAGGAGCCAGGCACATGATTACTTGTAGTGATCCCAATGATTCCATCTGGACATGACAATTTTTAAAAATTTATTTTACTGAAGTATAGTTAACTTACAATGTTGTGTTAATTTGGGGGTTTTAGGACTACTACAGTGACATCACACAGTTCTAGAACTTGTGAAATTTTTCAATGTGAATTGGATTATGGTTTTATGCTTTAACAATTAAAATGTTAAGGACATGGTTTCCCTAAGTCACTGCACAGCAGAGTGACTCAGGTATACATACAGATGCATTCTTTTTCATATTCCGCTCTGTTATGGTTTATCACAGGATTGAACATAGTTCCCTGCACTGTACAGTGGTAGGACCTTGTTGCTTATCCATTCTATATATCATAGTTTGCATCTGCTCACCACAAGTCTAGGCAGGGCAATTTAAAAATTGATGTTTGAAGCTCCTCAGAAATTAAACGTGCTTCTTGGTATCTGCAGAATATTAAATATATACATTTACCTTTTTGTATAATCTGAACACATTTAAAACTACTTTGGAGGACATTTGATTATTTTTTTAATGCTTAAGATTCTTCATTTATTTGTACCTATGGAACTGGATCCCAGCTTCCCCACTAGGTTTTCCCTTGTCAGTCAGCACAGCCTGCATCTTCTTTACACTGTGGCTCACGCTGAGGCTTATTCCTTCATGATGAATGACGACTGGTTGCCTAAAACTGCTTGGGTGCTTCTTATCTTTTATCATGCCTTTCTTTCTCTCTGGAATGCTCCTGCCTGCTTCTTGATTTTCTGCTCATCATGAAATGTCAAGTCAGGGGTTAAATCCGCCAAGATGCAATCGGCGATTGTCCGAGGGAGCCATGCGCCTTCATTCTCCTCAAAGTCATTGGGCTTGCACATTCATCTGTATCATGCCTGGCACCTTGCAAGGTCCTAGGACCTCCTCTCCCCCTCTCTCCTTGGCTGTGAACTCCCAAGGAAAGCCCCGTTTCTACTCTTTTGTAAGTCTCCTTTCTGCTAGCTCTTGGTCTCTCACTGAATAGTGTCTGAATACATAAATAAATGGTGTCTGATCTAAAAAAGATTGGATTGCCTTCATCTATAGGTGAAGTACCACTGCAAAGTAACTTTAAGAGTATCTCAATATCTTCTGAAAAAATAAGATATGGTTTTCAAAATTATCAGTCATCTTCAGATTTTGCTCACTTTTCAGTGAGGCTTACTGTGATTACTACTCTATTAAAAATAGCAACCACTCTCTTTCCTCCTTCAAAGATTTATGCATGATTAGAATTATGCTTTTATAAAATGATGTGAAGTAGAAAACATATTTTCTAAGTAGGAGGGGGCACAATTAAAAAGTGAGATCTATTGAAGTGAAGGAGAAATATAATGAAATGGAAGTAAATATAATGGTGAAGAAATGGGTATTGGTTAACAATATTTTCAGTTGCAAGTATACAGAAACATAATAATGGTAGAGTTTGAATTTTCTCACGGATAAGAGAACTTATTTATATATACATCAATGATGGCATGTTTGCACTAGCTCAAAGATGTGAAAGCCAGCATCCATACAGTTTTTTGTTTGTTTTTTCCCTCATGGTTTCAAGATACCTGCCAAAGTTCCAGGTAATTGGCTCATATTCAAAAGGAAATGGAGGAGAGAAAAGTGCACAAGGATCTTTACACTATGTCTTAGGAAAGCAAAAACCTTACCAGATTCCACTCTTCAAATAGCTGCCAGTGTCTAGAGGGACAGATTCATGTCACATGGCTTCTCCCAGATGCGAAGGAAGCTAGAGAACAGGAAGAGTTTGCTTTTTCAGACTCTATAGTGGAGAGAAACAAAAGAAAAGGGGATTTGGATTGGGCTTGGGAGTACCCAACCAAGAATGTCTGCCTCATAAAATATCAGGTAGATAAAATGAATTGACCAAAGGAAATGATTGAAAGAAGACATTAACTCATGGAGGGATATACGAGAAAAATGAATAATTCCATCATATGATGAACTTACAGGTATTGATTAAAATGTATTATTTATCTATTGAAAAATATATAATATCAAAAACAAAATGTAAAGTGATAAGAAATTAGATATGTACATTATGCTACTCATATAATTAAAAACACAAAAAACAATACTGATCTGTTTAGGTGTCAAAGTATAGATGGCAGACTGGAAGCTACACAGCAGATTCAGCCTAGTGTTTGCCTTCTTTGGGAAGGACGAGGGTAATGGAACTGGGGAGCATTGAATGGGATTTCAACTTTATTTGTGGAGTTTCTCATCTTTTATTTTCTTAAAGTATATGGCTGGTAGGTACATGGTAGTTGGTTGTATGTGCTACATTTTAAGGTTTTGTTAAGAAAAAGAAGAGTTAAAATATAGTCATGTTATTGCAAATGAATTTAAAGGAACATAATATGAAGATGGTATCCCCAGGTGGCACTAATGGTAAAGACCCTGCCTCCCAATGCAGGGGACATAAGAGATGTGGGCAGACTCAATCTGATCCCTGGGTCAGGAAGATCCCCTAGAGGAGGGCATGGCAACCCACTCCAGTATTCTTGCCTAAAGAATCCCATGGACAGAGAAGCCTGGCAGGCTACGGTCATAGGGTCGCAAAGAGGTGGACACAACTGAAGTGGATATGCCCACATTTTCATGTCATGGGGGACTGGCATTGCCACGAAACCTAAGACATAGAACCATGAGGAGGAAGGCTCAAATCGGTCCTTGACTGATTTTTTAACTTACTCCTTTTGAAATTCAGTACTCTTATTTGCAAGATGAGGGTTATGTGTTAGGTTTATTTTTTTTTTCACTCTTCAGCAATATTGATTGTTAAGAATGTTAGTCATGTTGTGATAAGACATGATTTAAAAATATTTACTGTTTAGTAATAAGCTGTGGTTGTCATAGGTTTTGGGTGTCACAGGTTTTATAAAGTATTAAATTATTCATTGATTTGATTCATATTTATTAAGTGCCTACGGGAGTTGGTGATGGACAGGGAGGCCTGGCGTGCTGCGATTCATGGGGTCGCAAAGAGTCGGACACGACTGAGCGACTGAACTGAACTGAACTGATATGCCAGTAGCTGTTTCAGCCCTGGAAATCGGCATAAACAAAAAAAATTCCTTGTTCTGATGAAGATAACTTTCTAGTTGAGATGATAGGTGATAGGCACATACCAGGTTGATAAGTGGCGTTAAATTCAAAAAGCAAAAATGTAGCAGTATTAGGGGGTGCTCAGGACAAGGTGACAGTAAAGCTAATGTTATCTTAGATAGGTGGGTTTTCCTGACAAGGCAGTATTTAGCATCCAAATAGGATAAAAGTGAAATAATTTCCTAAGTAATGTTTGGGAGGGATGGTTTTAAACATATGTTTGTGGTATATATTATATAGGTTGATTATAGTAATTGTCAATACCCTATATATATATATGTATTTCATATATATATGTCTTTCATATATATATATATATGTTTTTCGTATGTATATGGAAGTGAAAAGTGAAAGTGTTAGTTGCTCAGTTGTGTCTGACTCTTTGCGACTCCATGGTCTGTAGTCCATAGAATTCTCCAGGCAAGAATACTGAAGTGGGTAGCCATTCCCTTCTCCAGGGGATCTTCCAGACGCAGGGATCAAACCTGGGTCTCCTGCATTGTAGGCAGATTCTTTACCATCTGAGCCACCAGGGGTGTATATATATATATATATATATATATTAAATTTAAGAAAATGGCCATACCATGTGGCATGCAGGATCTTAGTTCCTTGACCAGGGTTGGAACCCTCACCTCCTGCAGTTGAAGAGCAGTCTTAATTATTGGACTGCCAGAAATGTCTCCTCACTGCCCTGTATTTTAATACAAGATTATGTGTGCTTCATTGGAATTTGCTCTTTCTTATTACACACACAGTCCTTTTCTTACAGGTATTCCTGTTCAGGTGAGATGGACACATACTCTCCTTTCTAGTCAATCTCTTCATGTTGGTATGGATGGAAACCTGTGGTTCTATCCTTATGCAATTAGCATTCAAGGCTGATATTCCTGGAGTACTATGGTGAAGTATCCTCTTTAGGAAAGCTTGTTGCCCTCATCACATCTGTATTAAGCAGTCATTGGATATAGAGTGTTGGCTAATAAAGTATGGAAAATTTTCTTATTAGTTGTCTCTTGCCTCCTGGATGAGTGAAATGTAATTAGATACAGACAGGTTATATATCCCTTTTTCACTTGAAATTTTAGCTATTGTGTATATAGATTGATAGGGGTTGGAAGTTGACATATTCCTAAAAAGGCTTTAAAAAGGTTAAAAAGGGGTTTAAAAGTTAATTGTGTTCTGGAATACAATCAGACAACTAATAAAAATTATTATCCAGATTTGGTCAATGTGAATTTTTAGTATGTCTTTGATTTTAGGTCATCACAGCATTCAAGGAGTTCTTGTGACAAATAGCACAGTGGAAGGTTAATTGCAAAATGAAAAGGTCTTAATTTAACGTGAAAGTTGGCAATAGGAGCTAAGCTTTAGCAATCCGAGTAACCAAGAATACTGCCACTCGGCCCAGTGTCTGGAACATGGGTATTATTGAATGTTGGAAAGAAAACCTTATGTCACTGAACCATGGGACTCTCTGGATGTTGTAGAAAGCTCTGCAGACACAAAACACAATGTTAGCTTTAAGTCCCCCTTAACCTGTTAGTATTGTCACAACTTTTTCCTTACTTGGAAAATATCATCAATGTTAAAACCCACAAACATTTTGATAAGCCTGCATCATTTACTTTTTACCTTCTAGATAGAAGTCCTTCTAGACAGAAGTGCCTGCTGTGCAGATGGTAGGACTGTAGATTTTCTATTGTAGATATTAACAGATACATGGTTGTTGTGGGGCCTGCGTAGATGATCAAATATACATACAGTGTTTTGAATAGTGCCTGATAAGCACACAATTATCAATGAAATTTATATTATTAATCAAATAAATCAGGAACTCAATACAATCAAAATCAGAGATCGATATTTTTTATTCCTTTTATATTTGCTGCCAGATTTTCTTTACTCCTCAGATACCAAAACAAATATTGTCTGTTTGAAAAATCTAACGTTTAAAAAATTGACCCAGCAGAGTTCTGGGCTTCATCTATAAGCTCTTTTTTTATTCTGTAACTTTAGGCAGAAGGCTGTTCTTTCCCAAATACATCATTCTTGCTGGAAACCTTGAGTCTAACTGCACCATTGAAACTTAAGTGTTTTCTGTCTCTGCATACATGGAATTCAACTATACGAAACCCTAAAAGCTAATGACTATTATTGGTAAAGAGAGCAAGTTAAGTAATGTAATCCTGAAAGAATGAGAGACAGGCTAGGCTTTGAGAGATGAAGCAGATTTTGGGAGTGGAAAACAGTAGGGGAGAGAGAGGATACACTAAGAGGGCAGAAGAAAAATCTCTGAGCCTGTCTAGCTAATATCGTACTTGTGTCTGGAGCTAGGCCTGACCAGTATCCACAGAAGAAAAGGTCACCAATTACCAAAGGATGATTCAAGTTGAAGATGTCTAAACTTTGCACTGATGGTAAATTCAAGTTTATCACCACAGCGGAAGTACAGTTTGCTTCTTGGGTTTCTACGTATTCATAACTCCCAGCTCGGTTTTTATTCACAAATACTATGAGTTGTTCAGTATATTTATTCATCCAGCTAGTCTGTTAGATTCTTAGCCAGAAATATTTGAATAATTATTAAAGGACAGGACTTTCCCTATTTAACTTCACATCATGATAGCGTCATGGCCCTCAAAATAAAGAAAATAAAGAGGAACTAAAAAAGAAGTGCCCCGAACCTTTTTTTTTTTTTAAGAAACGAGGCTTATACTAAAAATCAAGTTAGGGGAAAAAAAATCATGGAAAATTTTGATGTTATGGCTGAAAGCCAAGAAACTGTAACATTTTTAAAAAAAGGAAAGAAAAGTGAGAGTAGAAGTGCTTTCATATGAATGATAAAAATGCACCTGTAATACCTGTCCATTCATCTATAGAGAATGTTCTTAGATCAGAATGAGGACATCCTCCTGAAGATGGGAGATTGAATAGGTGCGTTATGAAGCGTTACAAGATGCACACAGAATGATTTGGATCTTCTACCACTGCCTGAATTGAGTGCCATTAAACTTTCCAGATTAGTGACATGGTAATTCTTCCAAGAAGGGTATTTTCCCTTAAAGAAGAGAAAAAGTCAGGAAGTGAGGTCTTTTTGGTAGGAGACCTTGAAGTAAGGATAGAAATAAACTTATAAGGTTCCCTTGGTGTTTCTTTTTCCTTTAGGTTAAAACTATGTCTGTTCAAGGAAAAATGACTGTATCTGTTAAAAAATTAGAATGGCTCTTCCATGCATCATTTTAGTGGTTTTGATAGAGGTTGTGAAGTTTTCAGTGGAGACTGTAGGCCGTATATATAAATATCAGTTTCTGTGAATAGCAGAAGACAGAAACTCAATGTCAAAATGTAAGCCTACTATATGGCACATGGGTTTGGGCGTTTTCTGCTTGTGTAGGCAATAAAGGTGGGCCATTGAACTGAAGCATGTGCTTTTCAGAGTAATCAGTTCTTGCTAGGAAAAGGTCAGCTGACTTAGAGGTAAGATAATGTGGTTGAGGTGGAGGCATCAGCCAGGAACCTTGAAAGGGAATTGATATTATGGCAGACATTATTTCTACTTTCTAACGAAGAACTCTTAAAGGACTTACAGAAGCCTAAGTTTATTGCCTGTACACCTCTTATTAGCATTTTGTCTTGATTCTCAGAGAGTATGTCCTACAGAAGGTAAAAGATGAAGTGATCGTAATGCTTATAATAATGAAATGTTAATGTGCTTGACCTCTGCAGCTACCCATCATTAAATAATTAATTTTCTAAACCTGAATCCATTTATTTTCTCATTTTAGCTTAGGTTTAGGTGTTTAAGAGGAAGAGAGAAAGAATCTTTAAAAATTGAAGCTGAAATAAAGTTTGACCAGTCTCACCAACAACCCATTCAATGTCATACAGAAAACATTGAATTACACTTTGGACATTCTTTCTATAAGGTTAAATAGATGAAGGAGTAATATACTTCAAAGAAGTAACAAATAGTGAATAAACTGAAGTTTGAGGAAATCTTATAATAGATTTATAAAAAAGAATAGAAATTCTCAGGGAATCCATTACTCAATTTATGTTATCCGATTTTCACCTGAATGTGGAAAAAAAGCATTTCTCTGTGATTATGAAAGTACGTATGTGAACCACATCACAGCTGAAAGATACTCTCATGTGCAAGGAAAGCTTTCTGAAGCACTAAAACTTAATAATGGATTCAAAATTCTTTAATGGAAAGAATTGTTAAAAAAAGCTACTGAGGTATGCACTCTTCATTTTATATCTATCTGTCTGAGAGATTCATTATAAGGAACTGGCTCACATGCTTATGGGACCTGCGCCATGCTAAGTCACTTTAGTCATGTTGGACTCTTTGCCATCCCATGGACCATAGCCCGTCAGGCTCCTCTGTCCATGAGATTCTCCAGGCAAGAATACTGGAGTGGGTCGCTATGCCCTCTTCCAGGGATCTCTGCAACCCAGGGACTGAACCTTCATCTCTTATGTCCCCTGAATTGGCAGGTGGGTTCTTTACCACTAGCACCATCTGGGAAAAATCTGCTGGACTGGGAAGCTGGAGACCCAGGACTGCTAGTGGTGCGTTACAATCCGCCAGCAGTTTGCTGGAGAATTCCCTCTTGCTGGGGAAGCTATTCTTTTTGTTCTGTTCAGGCCTTCAACTGATTAGATGAGGCCCACTCACATCATGGAGAACAATCTTCCACTACCCAAATTCACTGATTTAAATGTTAATCTCATCCCAAATCACCCTCCAATTAATAGATGAAATTAATCATTAACAACATATATCCACAAGTGACTAAGAATTAGAGTGTGCTACCTTGCCATGCCAACTGCATCAGAAGCAAAAATTTCTACAAGATGAATGAGTTAAAAATCAAAATGTGCAAAGTATATAAAGTTGTGAATTTACCCCCTTTCATCATGCACTGTCACTACTAGAACATTTCAGTTCCTAAGTGTTTAGGTGTTTATAAGAATAGATCTGAAAGTGGCAAGGACAGTGGGGGTCCTCACTCCTCTCTGTCTATTGGACTGATTTAATCTGACTTTTTCTAGTTTAGAACAATTAAAAAAAAAAAAACAGATACAGACTGGGGATATTAATATTTCCTTTGCAAATGTGCTTTACCATGAACACTAATTTTGACTTAAAATCAGGACAGTTTTCTGCTAGGGATTTGAAGAGAGAAAACTAGCTCAAGCCTAGGACTATATACATCAGTGAAGTGAAAGTCATTCAGTCCTGTCCAACTCTTTGTGAGCCTATGGACCATGCAGCCCATGCAGTTCTCTAGGCCAGAATACTGGAGTGGGCAGCCTTTCCCTCCTCCAGCAGAACTTCCAGACCCAGGAATCGAACCAGGGTCTCCTGCATTGCAGGTGGATTCTTTACCAACTGAGCTATCAGGGAAGCCCATGAGATACATTTTAATCAAATGATTCTCATAATCAAAAGGAAGGTTATAACTCAATAGTGGAGTTGTGAGATATATCTCATTTTTAAAAATCTGCTAACATATAAGATGAATTTTCCTGCTAATTACATTTATCTCTTCCAAAGGCCTTTCTCCAGCAGTTGATTTAAAGAATGCTAGAGAGTCTTTTTGGAGATGGCAATGGCAACCCATTCCAGTACTCTTGCCTGGAAAATCCCATGGATGGAAGAGCCTGGTAGGCTGCAGTCCATGGGGTCACAAAGAGTTGGACACTTACTGAGCGACTTCACTTTCACTTTTCACTTTAATGCATTGGAAAAGGAAATGGCAACCCACTCCAGTGTTCTTGCCTGGAGAATCCCAGGGACAGCGGAGCCTGATGGGCTGTCATCTGTGGGGTCACACAGAGTTGGACACGACTGAAGCGACTTAGCAGCAGCAGCAGCAGAGAGTCATTTTTCTGTTATCTGGGTCTTGTTTGTACTTCAGACATCCTTGGGTAGTCAGAGAAAGAATAGTAATGACTTCAGTACTGTTCAGTAGCCCAGTTGTGTCCGACTCTTTGTGACACCATGGATTGCAGCACTCCAGGCTTCCCTGTCCATCACCAACTCCTGGAGCTTGTTCAGACTCATGTCCATCAGGTCGGTGATGCCATCCAACCACCTCATCCTCTGTTGCCCCCTTCTCCTCCCATCTTCAATCTTTCCCAGCATCAGGGTCTTTTCCAATGAGTCAGTTCTTTGTATCAGGTGGCCAAGGTTTTGGAGTTTCAGCTTCAACATCAATACTTCCAATATATATTCAGTACTGATTTCCTTTAGGATGGACTGGTTGCATCTCCCTGCAGTCCAAGGGACTCTCAAGAGTCTTCTCCAACACCACAGTTCAAAAGCATCAATTCTTCAGTTCTCAGCTTTCTTTATAGTCCAACTCTCACATCCATACATGACTACTGGGAAAACCATAGATTTGACTAGATGGACGTTTATCGGCAAAGTAATGTCTGCTTTTTAATACGCTGTCTAGGTTGGTCATAGCTTTTCTTCCAAACAGCAAGCCTCTTTTAATTTCATGGCTGCAGTCACAATCTGCAGTGATTTGGGAGCCCAAGAAAATAAAGTCTTTCACTGTTTCCATTGTTTCCCATTTTTTGCCATGAAGTGATGGAACTGGATGCTGTGATTGTAGTTTTCTGAATGTTGAGTTCTAAGCCAACTTTTCCATTCTTTCACTTTCATCAAGAGGCTCTTTAGTTCCTCTTCTCTTTCTGCCATAAAGGTGATATCACCTGCGTATC
The DNA here is from genome assembly GCA_006410935.1 of Redunca redunca. Lineage (NCBI taxonomy): Eukaryota > Metazoa > Chordata > Mammalia > Artiodactyla > Bovidae > Redunca > Redunca redunca. The sequence continues at coordinate 1,064,515 of SJYQ01000683.1, forward strand.
TTAGGTTATTGACATTTCTCCTGGCAATTTTAATTCCAGCTTGTGCTTTATCCAGCCTGACATTTCATATGATATACTCTGCATATAAGTTAAATAAGCAGGGTGACAATATACAATCTTGATGTACTCCTTTCCCAATCTGGAATCAGTCTGTTTCATGTCTAGCTCTAACTGTTGCTTCTTGACTTGCATACAGATTTCTAAGGAGGCAGATCAGGTGGTTTGGTATTCCCAACTTTTGAAAAATTTTCAACAGTTTGTTGTGATCTACATAGTCAAAGGTTTTGGCCTAATAAAGCAGAAGTAGATGTTTTTCTGGAATTCTCTTGCTTTATCTATGATCCAACGGATGTTGGCAATTTGATCTTTGGTTCTTCTGCCTTTTCTAAATTCAGCTTGAATGTCTGGAAGTTCACAGTTCATGTACTGTTGAAGCCTGGCTTGGAGAATTTTGAGCATCACTTTGCTAGTGTGTGAGATGAGTGCAATTGTGCGGTAGTTTGAGCATTCTTTGCCATTGCCTTTCTTTGGGATTGAAATGAAAACTGACCTTTTGGAGTTCTGTGGCCACTGCTGAGTTTTCCATATTTGCTGGCATGTTGAGTACAGCACTTCAACAGCATCATCTTTTAGGATTTGAAATAGCTCAGCTGGAATTCCATCACCTCCACTAACTTTGCTCGTAGTGATGCTTCCTAAGGCCCACTTGACTTAACACTACAGGATGTCTGGCTCTAGGTGAGTGATCACATCACTGTGGTTATCTGGGTCATGAAGATCTTTCTTGTATAGTTTTTCTGTGTATTCTTGCCACCTCTTCTTAATATCTTCTGTTTCTGTTAGGCCCATACCATGTCTGTCTTTTATTGAGCCCATCTTTGCATGAAATGTTCCCTTGGTATCTCTAATTTTCTTAACGAGATCTCTAGTCTTTCCCATTCTATTTTTTTCTCTATTTCTTTGCATTCATCACTGAGGAAGGATTTCTTATCTCTCCTTGCTATTCTTTGGCACTCTGCATTCAAATGAGTATACCTTTCCTTTTCTCCTTTGCCTTTCATTTCTCTTCTTTTCTCAGCTATTTGTAAGGCCTCCTCAGACAACCCTTTTGATGTTTCCATTTCTTTTTCTTGGGGATGGTCTTAATCACTGCCTTCTGTACAATGCCATGAACCTCTGTCCATAGTTCTTCAGGCACCCTGTCTATCTGATCTAATCCCTTAAATCCATTTGTCACTTTGACATAATTGTAAGGGGTTTGATTTAGGTCATACCTGAATAGTCTAGTGGTTTTCCCTACTTTCTTCAATTTGTCTGAATTTGGCAATAAGGAGTTCATGATCTGAGCCACAGTCAGCTCCCAGTTTTGTTTTTGCTGACTGTATAGAGCTTCTCCATCTTTGGCTGCAAATAATATAATCAATCTGATTTCAGTACTGACCATTTGGTGATATCCATGTATAAAGTCGTCTCTTTTGTTGTTGGAAGAGGGTGTTTGCTATGACCAGTGCATTCTCTTGGCAAATATCTGTTAGCCTTTGCCCTGCTTTATTTTGTACTCTATGGCCAGATTTGCCTATTACTCCAGGTATCTCTTTACTTCTTACTTTTGCATTCCAGTCCTCTATGATGAGAAGGACATCTTTTTTGGGGGGTGTTAGTTCTAGAAGGTCTTGTAGGTCTTCATAGAACCATTCAGTTTCAGCTTCTTCAGCATTATTGGTTGGGGCATAGACTTGGATTACTGTGATACTGAATGGTTTGCCTTGGAAACAAAAGAGATCATTCTGTCATTTTTGAGATTGCACCTAGGAACTGCATCAGACTCTTGTTTCCTCTGAGGGCTACTGCATTCCTTCTAAGGGATTCTTGCCCACAGTAGTGGATATAATGGTCATCTGAATTAAATTTGCCCATTCCAGTCCATTTTAGTTCACTGATTCCTAAAATATTGATATTCACTCTTGCCATCTCCTGTTTGAGCACTTCTAATTTGCCTTGATGTATGGACCTAACGTTCCATGTTCCTAGTAAATATTGCTCTTTACAGCATCAGCCTTTACTTCCATCACCAGTCACATCCACATCTGGGCGTTGTTTTCACTTTGCCTCCGTCTCTTCATTCTTTCCGGGGTTATTTCTCCACTCTTCTCCATTAGAGTATCGGGCACCTATTGACCTGGGGAGTTTATCTTTCAGCATCATATCTTCTTGCCTTTTCATACTGTTCGTGGGGTTTAAGGGAAAAATACTGAAGTGTTTTGCCATTCCCTTCTTCAGTGGACCACGTTTTGCCAGAACTCTCCACCATGACCCATCTGTCTTGGATGGCCCTACATGGCATGGCTCATGGTTTCATTGAGTTAGACAAGGCTATGGTCTATATCATCAGTTTGATTAGTTTTCTGTGAGTCATCAGTTACGGAAATAATTAGTTGTGAATATATTTTTCCTATATTCAAAATGTACATCCCTTGTATAGAAAAAAAAACTTGGATCTTTCATATATCTCTGTCAAGCATATCAATCATTTGTTTTTCTTTTATCTTATCTCCTATTGGAATAAAACATGTATTTTTATTTGTTATTCAAACAAACTCTCAAATTTCACAAATGGACAGTATTATAGGAACTGTTGTAGAGTGTAGTGCATGTATTTTGAGGAAGAACATGCAATTCTAAATAGCATGATAAGCAAATAGAAAAAATATGTGTATCCATTTAAAATATAAAATGCTACTGTTCACTATTACTTATTGGGACTTTTTGGTATTATCATTTAAAAAAAAACTTACTGAAATCTCCATTGTACATTCATTTAAAAAGCATAATTATAGAAATTATTATTTTTTATTTGTTTGTTAATGTTGGATACATGCCAAATAAGATCTTGAATTTACTTGTTCTGTTGCAATTGGAGTTTGTTGATTGTCCCATATTATATTCAGACCAGTAATGTGAAGAGTTCAAGAAGCTTGCTGGATTCCAAATACTTTGTTTTTTCAGTGGTGGTTAAAGTAGAAATTAGATGAATTACTACATGTATACCGATTTCCCTATTAAATTATGGTTCTGTAAAAACATTAGAATTTGCAACTTTAAATAACTTTCGAGTTGCCAGACGTCATACTCTGGGACACAATGAAAATACTGTAGCCTGTTAACAATTATTAATGTCATATCCATGCATATCCAAACATCAAAACAGTGTTAATCTTAACTGCTTGTGTTGATACATAGTGTCAAATATGTAACTGTTTAATCATAGTCTCCCAGAAAAATGAATGCGTTATCGAACAATTAAAAACAAAACAAAAAGTAACATGAAGTTTTTTTCCCTGTTTGGTTTTTAATTTCTAAAGTTCAAATATACATATGACTCTGTATGAGTAAGGAAACACACATATGTTATACATATTCATATACATCATTAAGGTTTGTTCTGAACTGAATGGCTTGCTTCTATAGGGCACAGTCTATTGTCAATAAATTCAAGAGTTCAAGATTTATCAGGCCAATTAGCTTGGTGGTTAAATAGCTGTGGACTAATTGCTTTCTCAGTCTTTTAGTTTTTAAACTTTCACATCACCAAGTTTTTAAAAAGTTTTAAAACTTTTCATATCACCAAGCGTATGTATTAACTGATTAAGGTTTTATCCTATAGGTACAGTGAAAACATTGCATTTTAGCAAAGATTTAAATATGGACTGAGCCCCACCCTCTCCTTTGTCAGATATAATAAATATTATTTATCATTTCCAAACATAAATTCTGAGCAAACCTGTTTTTGACTGTTGCCCAATATTACTATATAAGAAGTTATTTCATATTCTCTCTCTCTCTCATATTTTTTTAAAGAAGGCTCAAACATCAATTCTGATTAGTGGCAGGCAGTGTCAAACTTTCTGAAAAGCTTATGTGTTTAAAAATACTAATTTAATACAAATGTAAACCCTTGTCATTAGAAAACTACGATTTTTAAAGTATATTCTGCTAAGCTGTGGCAGCGTGATGACGTTTGTCAGCATGTGATTGAGCCCCAGTCTTTCAGGTCAGTGTCAGGGGCGGGTAGCATGGGTGTGCACATATGCACAAACAATATATTTCTGACTTAAATCATCTCTTGCTCTATGGGGCCGGCTCTGAGACTTCTTGGGCTTCCCAGGTATTGCACAGACATTTGCAAGTCTTTGGCTCTGTTAGACACTAAATGATGTCAGAGCCCAAATCCTCTGTAAATGCAGTTGTTTGCGTCACCCAAGAATTACCTCTTTAGCTATCTAGTGGATTTCCATTTCAGAAGGAAACCTGCTTACCTGACTAGGACCAAATACAAATATTGTTAAAAAATAAAATCTTATTGTACAGTATTTTTGTTCTTCATCAGTGCTCTGGGTCAAGTTATGGTAGTCAGT
>SJYQ01000683.1:1068977-1080091 GCA_006410935.1 Redunca redunca
GGTAGTCAGTGCCCTGTGTCTTTTGGAAAGTTCAGTTACTGCAAAGAGATACCTTAAAAAAAAGATTATTGGAGTATAGTTGCTTTACAATGCTATGGTAGTTTCTTCTGTTCAACAAAATAAATCAGCTGTACGTATAAATATATCCCCTCTTTTTTAAATTTCCTTTCCATTTAAGACACTACAGAGTATTGAGCAGAGTTCCCTGTTCTATACAGTAGTTTATTTTTTTTAGTCCATAGTATCAATAGTGTATATATGTTAATTCAGTTCAGTTCAGTTCAGTTGCTCAGTTGTGTCCGACTCTTTGCGACCCCATGAATTGCAACACACCAGGCCTCCCTGTCCATCACCAACTCCCGGAGTTCACTCAGACTCATGTCCATTGAGTCAGTGATGCCATCCAGCCATCTCATCCTCTGTCGTCCCCTTCTCCTCCTGCCCCTAATCCCTCCCAGCATCAGAGTTTTTTCCAGTGAGTAGCACCTCATACTTTGGCATGAGGTGGCCAAAGTACTGGAGTTTCAGCTTTAGCATCATTCCTTCCAAAGAACACCCAGGACTGATCTCCTTCAGAATGGACTGGTTGGATCTCCTTGCAGTCCAAGGGACTCTCAAGAGTCTTCTCCAACACCACAGTTCAAAAGCATCAATTCTTCGGCACTCAGCTTTCTTCACAGTCCAACTCTCACATCCATATATGACTACTGGAAAAACCATAGCCTTGACTAGATGGACCTTTGTTGGCAAAGTAATGTCTCTGCTTTTGAATATGCTATCTAGGTTGGTCATAACTTTTCTCCCAAGGAGTTCCAATCTCCTAATTCATCCCATCCCATCTACCCACCTTGGTATCTGTGTGTTTTGTTCTCTGTGTCTATGTCTCTATTTCTGTTTGATAAGTAAGATGTCTAAGGGATGCTTTATAGAATGAGGATTTAGTTCTTGGTATCTCCTTAATGCCTTCTGAGCTCACCCTGGTTAGAATTGGGTAATAGGGATATGACAGTGAAACCTGAGCAGAGTAATAAGCTCTTGCTTGTGTTTATGGTGTTCCCCCCCCTCCCATCTTTTTTTCTGTAAATTAAATGTCATCCAATTATCTCTTGCAGCTATCTACAGAATTGTTCATTAGTCAACATTATGATACAGGTATTAGTGATTGGTCTAATTAGTGTTGTGAACATTTGTATATTTGGAGAGCTCTCAATAAATTGGGAATTTTTTTTTTTAATTCGATGTTCCTATAGACCACTTGTATCCTTGGAGATGCTTTGATATTTGCTGTTAAGTTTTTTTTTATATGTTTCATTACAGAAGCCAGAATCCTTCTTGCTAATAATAACATAGATAAATACTTTGCTATTCTAGTAATACCTCCAAAAGTAAAGCATATTTTCTAGGCATCTCCTGAAATACATATCTTGTTTGAATATTGGAGACGGTGAAGCTGTTAATGAGATATGGAAGAGGCATTTTCTAAAAGAGACAAGCTATTTTAATCACAAAGGTCATGTGTGTCAGATAGCATTATTGTTTCCTGAAGTGGCTTGACTCTGCCTAAGTCAGTTAGAATTAAGATTTCAATTATACATCACTAATGGCTGGGACAGAGGGTGAGTGAGGTAGAAGTTTAATACCTAGGCGTTACTGAAACGTCTTCTTGATTTACTGGCATCACCGCTAAGTACTCTGTAAATGCCAGCATTTTACACCGTGTCACTAATGCCCAAGAGTAATGCCATGTTAGAATCACAAAACGGAAGGCATTCTGCAGCCCGAGCAGCAGAGTTAACTTCCAGATGAGATAATGAATACTAAAGTGGATGTCATCTTTGAGAAGGAAAAGCTTTTGAATGATCCTTGTTTCTGTTTAATTATTTAAGTGATGCTTAGAGGATACTGACTATAGAGTTTCTGACCCTTCAGTGGACTTTCATAGAGCTGAATTGGGAGCCAAGAAGAATGGAACAAAAGAGAGATCCTGGGATTAAGTGGGGTGCTCTATTCTTCTTTAAGCTACCTTTGTGTGTGTGTGTGTGTGTGTGTGTGTTTGTGTGCACTTATCCTTCCCTTCACATCTCTTTTCATACAACTTTCATTGTTGTTCACTCACTCAGAGGTCTCTGAGATTTTGTGACCCCATAGGCTGCAGCACGCCAAACGTCCCTTAGCTCTCTCCCGGAGTTTGCTCAAACTCATATTCATTTAGTCGATAATACCATCCAACCATCTCATCCACTGTTGCTCCCCTTCTCCTCCTGCCCCCAATCTTTCCCAGCATCAGAGTCTTTCAGTGTCAGCTCTTCCCATCAGGTGGCCAAAGTATTGGAGCTTCAGCTTCAGCATCAGTCCTTCCAATGAATATTCAGGGTTGATTTTCTTTAGGATTGACTGGTTTGATCTCTTTGCTGTCCAAGGGACTCTCAAGAGTCTTCTCCAGTATCACAGTTCAAAAGCATCAGTTCTTTGGCACTCAGCCTTCTTTATGGTCCAACTATCTGTACACAACTACTGGAAAAACCAGTTTTGACGATACAGACCTTTGTCAGCAAGGTGATGTCTCTGCTTTTTGATATACTGTCTAGTTTGTCATAGTTTTTCTTCCAAGGAGCGAGCACCTTCTAATTTCATGGCTGCAGTCACCATCCTCAGTTATTTTGGAGCCCAGGAAAATAAAGTCTCTCACTGTTTCCATTTTCCCCACTTCTATCTGCCATGAAATGATGGGACCAGAGGCCATGATCCTTAGCTTTTGAATCTTGAGTTTTAAACCAGCTTTTTCACTCTCCTCTTTCACCTTTATCAAGAAGCTCTTTAGTTTCTTTGGTTTCTTCCATTAGGGTGGTATCATCTGTGTATCTGGAGGTTATTGATGTTTCTCTCAGCAACCTTGATTCCAGCTTGTAACTCATCCAGCCTGGCATTTTGCATGATGTACTCCACATATAAGTTAAATAAGCAGGGTGACAATATACAGCCTTGACATACTCCTTTCTCAATTTTGCACCAGTCTGTTGTTCCTTGTCCAGTTCTAACTGTTGCTTCTTGACCTGCATACAGATTCGCAGGAGGCAGGTAAGGTGGCCTGGTATTCCCATCTCTTGAAGAACTTTCCACAGTGTGTTGTGATTCACACAGTCAAAGGTTTTAGTGTAGTCAATGAAACAGACGTTTTTCTGCAATTCCCTTGCTTTTTCTATTATCCAATGGATGTTGCCAATTTGATCACTGATTTCTCTGTCTTTTCTAAATCCAGCTTATACATCTGTAAGTTCTTTGTTCAGGTTCTGTTGCAGCCTAGCTTGAAGGATTTTGAGCATTACCTTGCTAGCATGTGAAATTAGCACAATTGTGTGGTAATTTGAACATTCTTTGGCATCACCCTTCTTTGGGATTGGAATGAGAACTGACCTTTTCCAGTCCAGTGGACACTTCTGAGTTTCCCAGATTTTCTGGCATGTTGACTGCAGCATTTTCACTGTGTCATCTTTTAGGATTTGAAATAGCTCAGCTGAAATTCCATCACCTCCACTAGCTTTGTTTATAGTAATGCTTCACACTTAACTTCACATTCCAGGATGTCTGGCTATAGGTAAGCGATCACACCATGTGGCTATCTGGGTCCAGATCTTTTTAATACAGTTCTGTGCATTTCTGCCACCTCTTCTTAATATCTTCTGCTTCAGTTAGGAACATTTCATACACATGGTTGATGCTAAGTAAACTGGAAAAAGAAAGATAGCTCTGTCGTGTCTGACTCTTGCGACCCTATGGACTGTAGCCTGCCAGGCTCCTCTGTCCTTGGGATTTTCCAAGCAAGAATACTGGAGTGGGTTGCCATTTCCTTCTCCAGGGGATCTTCCCAACCCAGGAATTGAACCCAGGTCTCCAGCATCACAAGCATATTCTTTGCCAACTGAGCTACGCAGGAAGCCCTGTAAACTGAGGAGAGGCTTCAATGGTGAAGAACCCTTTATTGTATGAGTCTGATAATATGTGTGCAAATGTTTTAATTTATGTAGGTTGCTTAAGCAGTGCTAAAGGAATTGTGTCATCTAATAGCGGGGGTTATACCTAGATCAGAATAGTCCTGATCACTTGGAGAGCCTTTCTGACCAGAAAAACAGGGTGTTTTCCAGGTGTGAAGGTCTATGTACTTCTGCATGCCCGATGATGCTGAGTTCAGGCTTAGCATAGGTCCTTGGTAAAGGCAGATTTTCCTGTTGGCCACCCTCTGTTCCCAGTGACTTTGGCTCCATCAAATATGGAAATCAATCTTAATGTCCTCAGGAGAGGGAGAACAAGCATACTCCTATACAGAGTTTGGAATTTTATTAACTTATATATCTCTTATATGACTTGCTGGTGTTTCATTCAGTGGCAGAAGGACTAAAATTACAGGAAGGTGAAATATTGTCCAAACCTGCTTTTTAAAATTGATTTATTGAAAAGAAAGCACTGGCTGTTGGGAGAGGACTGAGCCTAATGGAGAGGGTTAAGTCAAAAACACCATAATTTTCCCAAAGTGTGTGTATGTGTGAGAGAGAGAGAAAGAGAGAGAAGAAGAAGGAGAAGAAGAAGAAGAAGAAAGGAAGAGGGAGGGAGAGAGAGAGCAAAAGTGAGAGTTAGACCAAACAGAGGGGGCAGATGCTAGGAAGGGGGTGTTTGTTTGGGGGCATCAAGATCAGCGTATCTTACTTGGTTCCTATTTATGGAAGTGGGTCAATATCAGAGTGATCTGGGAGTGTAGATTCAAATGTGAGGAACACTGGAGCACTGTGATACATGACAGAAAGTGAAAGTGTTAGTCCGTCAGTCATGTCTGACTCTTTGCACCTCCATGGAATCTAGCCCGCGAGGCTCCTCTGTCCATGGGATTCCCCAGGCAAGAATACGGGAGTGGGTTACCATTTCCTTCTTCAGGGGATCTTCGCAACCCAGGGATTGAACCTGGGTCTCCTGCATTGCAGGCAGACTCTTTACTGACTGAGCCACCTGGTAAGTCCATTTATGAAAGGTGAATTTAAAACAAACCTTTTTGATAAATGGAAATATTTTCTTTAGGTTGGGTCTGTAAAAAATGTAGATGTCATGTGACCTAACTTTTTTTTTTTTTTAATCTGGAAACAGTTCTACAGGTTGCTGTCCACAGAGTAGGCTGACATTTGCGTAGCTGTTGTTGGCTCTGTCTTGGGTTCTAGAGATGCAGAGATGCTCAGGGCTGGTGCATGGGGATGACCCAGAGGGATGGTGTGGGGAGGGAGGTGGGAGGGGCGTTCAGGATGGGGAACACGTGTACACCCATGGCGATTCATGTTGATGTGTGGCAAAACCAATACAATATTATAATCAGCCTCCAATTAAAATAAATAAATTTATATTTTTTTAAAAAAAAAGATGCACAAATGGCAGAGCCTGGTCAGGCTTCAGGGGAGCTGACACCCCAAGGGTTCCTGTACTATAAAATTAGATGCTCTTTATTATTGCTGTACTTATCCCTTTTACACTAAAATGGATACTGTAATAGATTTAACCAAATTTTGTAGACACACAAAGAGGGTAGGACTTTTTCATTCTGAAGAAGTCAGAGGGTTTATAGATGTGACTTTCAGGTTGACTATTAGGGAGAGATTAGCTGTATGGGGTTTAGAAGAGAAGGATTCAGGTTATATTATTTCACTTTGTGAACACCGTGTGCAGAAAGGTGGCCAGTGTGACAGCTGTGTGTCACCTGTGGCCTCTTATGACCTCGATGTAGGTGGGAATACAAAGGGGCTTGGGTTTGGGGCTTCTGAAGATGGAGCTATAAAAGCCTACTAATAATTGTATTTGAGGGCCCAGATTAAGGTAAGAAATTTGAACATAATTGATAAATAATGTGTGTGTGTGCTCAGTCATGTCTGACTCTTCGTGACCCCTTGGACTATAGCCCACCAGACTCCTCTGTCTGGTGGATTTTTAAGGCAAGAATACTGGAGTGAGTTGCTCTTTCCTTCTTCAGAGGATCTTCCTGACCCAGGGATGGAACTCGTGTCCCCTGCATTGCAGGCAGACTCATTACTGCTGAGCCATCAGGGAAGAATATAGTTACAAATAGGGGGATTCGTTAAATATGTTTTAAACCAGAGGTAACCATTACAGATGTGATGTTACAAATGAGAGCTGGAACATAAAGAAGGCTGAGTGTCAAAGAATTGATGCTTTCTGACTGTTGTGCTGGAAGACTCTTGAGACTCCCTTGGACTGCAAGGAGATCGAGCCAGTCAGTCCTAAAGGGAATCAACCCTGAATATCCACTGTACTGGTGCTGAAGCTGAAGCTCCAATACTTTGGCCCCCTGATGCTAACAACCGACTCCCTGGAAAAAGACCCTGATTCTGGGAAAGATTGAAGGTAGGAGGAGAAGGGGATGATAGAGGATGAGATGGTTGGATGGCATCACCGACTCCGTGGACATGAGTCAGTGGGAGACAGTGAAGGACAGGGAAGACGGGTGAGCTGCAATTCATGGGGTCATAGAAAGTCAGACAGGACTGAGTGACTGGCTGAACATCAGCAAACCATTACTATTCTGATGGAAAAATTTGAGAGATAAGAGAGTGATGGACAAGTGGCAGGAGACAAATTAGTAGCCAGTTGTAATAATGCAATTAAAAAAGATGGAAGTGCCTGACCAAGGGTTATAAATGTGGAAAAACAATGCACTTGGACAATATATTCCCCAGTTGAAAGAAACTACCTCCTTTCCATTCTTTTTCCCTCCCTGACTATTCTTTTCCTCCTTCCTTCCTTCCATCCCTTCTTTGTTTCTTTGGCATTTAAATGCTGCTCCTCAGTGCGCGCTATGTGCCAGGCCACGGGAATGGGGAAGGGAGTGGGTCAGAGAGAGGGCCACAGGCTCTGCTGTGGTACAGCTGACAGCAAGACTGTTTAACTGTGGTGGGGGAAAAATTTAGAAACGAGTTTTTCAGCAGGGGATAAAATGACTTTGAATTTGGACAGACTGATTTGGAAATGTGTGTGAGACTTTCTTTCTGAGATATCCAGTAAAGAGCTGAAAAGCTCCCTGACATTACTCTGGCCTGTGGAATGAATGGTCTTCCTGATGAGCCCATGGACACCTATCTCTAGGAAGGGGCATGGCTTGGCCAGGTGGCCTTGGGTCAGAGGTGTTAGGTGGAACTCTGATGAGGAATTATTAGTGATCTTGGAACACAATGGGATACAATGTCCTTCCAGCCCTACAAATCTATAAGACTGTGGGCAATCTCTGAGAAAGAGATTGAGGGAGATAGCAAGAAAGAGAAACACACACACACACACACACCTTTTAGCTTCTTTTTCTTGTCTCTGACCATATCTGGTATCATAAGCATTATCATAAATATACCTGTTGAAATTTTCCACATCACTTTTCTTCTTAACTTCGGCACTGAATGATGACTGGGCTAGGAAGGATATTCTGATATCCCCTACTTTCCCACTAGCCACTTACTTCTTGTCTAATTAGCAGATATTCATGGTATTTTCTGCAACCTGAATAGCATGTGCTGCTTCATATTCTTAACCAAATTAAGGTAAATAGTCACGGATATACTTTCCATTCACAATGTTAAGTGTTAGGATAGTCTGTTACAAGTTAAAATTCTGGGCATTTTATGTAGTAGTTATTATTATTATTTTGGTAAATTTGCTACTAGGAATAAATAAGGGTAAATCAATATTTTGTCAGAGATTCTCCATTCTCTAAAGTGAAGTCTTAGGTTGTTGTTATTGCTGCTGCTGTTTCTGTTGTTCTTGTTGCTCTTATTAATTCTTTCATTCCTGCTTTTTAAATAGGAACTGTATTAAAAGTTTACCTATACATCTATGGACTCCCAAGGCTTTGGAAAATGTGTAAAATGGTTTGCTATTCATAACTTCAACATATGTATAAATACAACTGACATATGAGAATCTAAAATATATTACTCACACTAATATCAAAAACAGAAAAATGATACTGGGTCTGCCATCATATTTTTAGTTTGTGCATATACTTCTGAAACAGTTTTTCTCCTACACATGAAAATTAATTTTGTCTGTGAAATATTTGCTTTATTAGGTTTGCATTAAGCAAGATTAAACTCAGGAAAGCTGTTACCTTTCATGAATTCCATAGATGAGTTAAGATTTAAAATTTTGACCTAGAGACTTGTTTTGCACTGCTCAATTCTCACAATTTTGTGAAATGAATCACTTTGATCATTGCTGAAATATTTGTAGCAGTTGATACATGCATTGATTAAGGTAAATATAAATGGCTTTTTATAATAAAATGATAATGAGTTAATATTTAACAAATGAAAAGCTAAACTTTAAAAGAATTAACACTGTTGATGGAAATTAAATTGGGAAGAAAACTTATGGAGAAAAATTCAGCAAAATGTGTCAAAATAAAATTTAAATGAGAAATTTTTTGACTCAGTGATCCAACCAGATGAAATCTATGCAAATAAATATATAGGTGACCTAATATGTATGTACAAGAATCTTGACTGTAACGTAAGTTTCACTGGTAAAAAACTGTATCAAGATAATTGGTAAACAGGATAAAGTATAAAGAAACAAAAAAGTGAAATTCTATAATGTTAAAGAATAAGTTAGATCTACATATACTGACATAGAAAACTTTATAACATTCTTTTGAATGAAAATAAACACAATATAAATGGAGTGATCCCATTTATATATATATTTATATGCATTCAAAGTCTGGAAAGATATACTCCATCTTAAAAGAAAGCAAAAAGCTGTTTAACTGAAACCAGAAAGAGAAGGAAGAGTTTACCAGGAAAATTTATTTAAGGCCAAGGAAATAACATCTAAGAAAGCCTATGGGTCAGAGGGATTTAATGTATTCAAGGAGCTAAAAACATCAGGTATGAATGAATAGTAGATTGTAAGAGAGATTTACCTTTGGGGTTAGTATTACACATGCAAATATGCTTTCTGTTTTATACATTTCTGTGTTTGTTAACAAAGATGTTCCCATTAAAACACAAATAATTAAAAAACAGGTTTAAATTATCACAAAGAGAAAGTTAATGAGACACTTNAAAGTTAATGAGACACTTTAAATAGGATACCAAAAGTATCCTATTTATAGAAATATAGTTATATTTATGGGGTAAATAGGATATATTTAAATAGGATAAATGAGATACATTTATATACCCTGTTTATATAAATACCAAAAATAAATAAATAAAAGAAGTTGCAAACAATCAAGTTGAAGCTGAAACAAAAGGATAGCATTACATACTAAGCTGAATGGAAGGAGATGAATAAGAGGAATACAAGCAGTGATTTTTAGAAGATAAAGATACTTCTTTTAAATAGGCTTAAATAGAAACATTAAATAAAGCAACAGTGTAAATTTTTAAAAAATTACACTCCTACTGTAGAAAGGCCCACAGGACTATTTGTATCAACGTAGCTGTGAAACATTTAGCACACCTTCTTTTCAGTGAAGAATTTAAGTCCTCGGTTGCCCAGACAGATATCTTGGGGCAAAAGCAGGACCCTGCAGCCTGTTAGTGTTTCCCTTTCCCCACCGCTTTCAGTCCAGATAATATTCCCTGTAAATTCTTTCCAAAGTAAGAACTAACTCTGCATCAGAGGTCTAAACCTTGGCTCCATTGTAGAATCTCCAGGGCAGATTCAAAAATTTGAAGCTCAGGCCCCACTTCAGGTCAGTTAAATCATTATCTCTGATGCAGGGACCCAGGCAGTGGATGGTTAATGCTCCTGGGTGCTCTCCTGTGCAACTGGGGCCCAACTGCTTTAGGAAGGGTTGAACTATTAAACTATATACCATATGTGTATAAACAAAGTGAAGCTGCGGCAAACTCTGGGGACAATATACTCAAATGGGTAATTCCAAAGAGCTGAGTCTAGAACTAAAAGTGAGAGGTCTCAGACTTCAATACTGGTTTGGTGGTGCGGTTGTCTGTGGTGTGGCTGTTTACAAGGTTTTATATTAGAAAAATGGAGATGAGAGACACTTTAGGTATAAAATATAGGAGAGATACAAGATCTGGTTTCTCGTTGGAATGTAACTGCTTCATGGAGTTGTGACTGTTAAATGAGAGTATTTATATAAGCAAAGTGCAAAGTGTAGTCCATTCATTGTTTGGATGCTTAATAAACAGAATGAGAATTAGAGAAGTAGAGAATCAATCTCTTTCATATTGTAGTTTTCAAATAATTATAGGTTCGATTCTTGGTTTCCATCAAGCAAATTTATTTTCCTTTTAGCGGACACTAGCGGGCTTTTGTTCACAGTACAGAGCCCAAACCAGTAGACTGCGTCCAGATTATTCTAGACAGGTAGCAGGGCAGCACCCTTCCCAACTTTTTGAAGGTACTCCAACTTCCCTCACAGTGCGTCTGCAGAATGCATGTATATTAATCTCCTGTTGAGGTGGAACAAGCTCCCACAAACTTAGTGAGTGCCTGTTGGAGGAGATCATCAAGAAGACATGACCGTAGTTGGCCACAGGCTGGACCCAGACAATTGGAGGTACCTCGTCCCTTTCCCTGCTCTCCACCCACCATTCCCGTGCTGGGAACTGTTCCAGGGTTTATCCTTCTGGTCTGTGTATGTGGCTGACCCTGTTAAGAGCTCTATATAAACGTTTAAGATTCTGGCAGGCGGTCCTGAGATCTATTCATCTTGCGGCCACCCGAGACAAGCTTCCCGTGTAAGTTCCTTTGCTTATTAAACCTACCACTTGCTTCTTTCTTCAGTTTCTCCTTGCCCTCCCTCCAGGTATGAGGGCCAGTTTTCCAGCCCACAGTGCCTTAAAAACACCTATTTATTAGCTCACAGTCCTGTAGGTGAGAAGCCTGGGCTGATTTTTCTACTAAAGATCCAGGAAGCTAAAAGCAAGGTGTCAGCTGGGCTGCATTATCAGCTGAACTCGGAGTCCTCTTCCAGTCTCGTGTGATTTTGGCAGAGTTCAGTTCCTGACACTTACAAGGGCTGAGATTTTTCTTTCCTTTCTGACTGCTGTCGACTTTTAAAGGCAATATGCGTTTGCATCGGGCAGTGGTGGGGGTGGGGGGCG
>SJYQ01000683.1:1080485-1161844 GCA_006410935.1 Redunca redunca
GGTGGGGGGTGGCGGGAGGGGATCCCCTCCCGTCCCTCCCCTCCCCTACGTCTTCAAAAGCTGTGACAGAGAATTTCCCTCTCACGCTTCACATCCCTGACTTGATGTCCCCAGGCAGATTTTAAGCGCTCGTGTGATTGGCTAAGGCCCAGTGAAGAGATGCATGTTTTTTTCAAGTCAGCTGTAGCAAGTAACCTCACCATAGGAGGGCTGCCCATCATATCACAGGTGTCTCTCATACCAGAGATGGAGATGATTTGGCAAGGGTGTGGGTCATGGAGAATCATTTTAGAAAGCGGCCTGCCCCACCTCAACCCCCTCGCCTACACATACACGTTATGAAAAGGATGCGTGGACAGCGCCATTTGTTAAGCTGACTTTAAAGCAAGGAGTAAGTAAGAAGAACTATTGCAAATCCCACTTTTTCAGTGAGTATTATTTTTCCTTTGGCTTTCCTGGAGGGGGGAAATCTGCTTCAATATAGTTCCTACAGGAAAAATAAAGGAAAAAAACATAGGTGTTAAATTATCTATAAATTACAAATATAAACATTTTGCTTATGATTTTAGTGCCTAGCAAAAGCCATGTGCTGTCTTGCTGTTTTCTTCCTTTTCATTCTTAGTAAGTAAAATTTCTCCTACAGTTTCATCTCATGGCAAATATATGCCAAAAATACAAACCAAAGAATAAGCGTTTCTGAAGGAACTATATTTTACAAATAAAAATTGACACACACTTGGCTTTTTAGAGGTTGTGCTGTTGGCATTCTCAGCTGCATTGTGTTTATTTGGTTGTGGGTTCCATGGATTTACCACGGAACAAGGAAAGCCTCAGCTTGTAGTCTCCTAAAGCTGAAAAACTGCTCAACACTGCTCTAAGTACTTGGCTGCTTTCTTAATAAGTCCTTGTAACTCTGAGAAATGGTGTTTGGAGCCAGAAGACATTGTTTAGGTTTGAGCCAATTTTCTATTTCTCAGAACCCAACTACGGAAATACATCTAGTTGCTTTCCAAAAATCATAGCTGAATGGATGAATGAGTATTACTAATAATGCATTGCCTTATTTGGTTGATACAATCTTGTTGGGCATATAAAAATAAGTCCTGGTGTTCTTTGGAAGATTTCTGCATAACTTGTCTTAACACTGAATTGCAATAGATATTTGAACCATTAATGTGTGTATGTTTATTTGCTGATAATAAAGGAAGATCCTTGGGAGATCTTCAGTTGAAGTTATTTGATTCAAATTGGTGTGCTCTAGTTTTACTCAGTATTATACTTTCAGGAGAAGTGAATATATATACATGTAGTATAAATTTCCATCACACTATTGTGTAGTAGACTTTAAACTGTATCCCCTGGGGTTATATGAAGCTTTCCCACTGGTATATAGACTCTGAACTTTGAGGATACCCACCTCCCTCCATCCCTCACCCTCCACCACCATAAAAGAGTAAGAGACAATTTGGTTTTAGTATTGACAGGTGAAATGGCTCTGACTGTGTAACAAATCTATTAGCAAGTCAAGTGGTTTACAATTCTCTAAGCAAAGTTGCAGAAGGGCCTAATTGAGTTGTCAGCCAATATATGATTAAAATAATTTTTGATGAAAGATCACTGACTTCTGGCATGTAGCTGAGGAGTTCAAGGATTTGAGTGACACTGCTATAATGGAAGGCCTTTCTTCCATTTCTATCTATTTATTTATGTAAACAAAGAATCTCTACAGTTACAGTAATAAAGGCAATAACAAACTGAAAATGGAAGAAAGTTGATGCTGGGTCCTGTCTTTTAGCACTAAGTAATGGTCACCCATGGAATACATGAAATAAATGGGAAAAGGCCAAGCTATCCACTTCATTAAGAGATTAACTTCTAGTAATTGTGATCTGTTTAATAATCACAACTTCAGATACGTTTTGTTTTGATAATTGTGCCCTTCAAATAATTTTAATTGCAGTTAAATCCAGAAGACAGTTTTTACACTTACTTATATGGTCTTGAGTTTTTAAAGTCATTTCTGCATATTTTTATTGCAGAGAAATATCAATGGAAAGACTTTCAGGCATAAACCTTATTACAGTAGTATAAAATTCAGTGAGAATAGGATAGAAATTATGCTTTCAGAAACAAATAGGAATAAAGTAAAACTTCAAGCTGTAAATAAAATCTTGTTCCTGTCATTCTCTCTAGTATTTAGATAATTCTGGATTAATTAAAATGCTTATGTGAGTCTTATTCCAAAACATTATTTTAATGTGGCACAGCTCATAGTCCTTGCTCTTTAAATGCACCATGAAAAATTAAATGTTCATCTCAAAATTAAAATTAATTTATTAAATGTAAGTTTAAAAATTTAAATATACCCCTCTGTGAGGGGTACATGGCTTTTTAAAATTACTTTAAAAGGGTATGTTAAGTTGGAGGACCATGGCTGTTGAGGAAAGGATTCTCCAGAGAACTATCAGCTTTCTCAATGCTACAATGAAGGACTTCATACAGGAGATAAGGCCCCAGCTGGCTCTGACATTGACATTAGCTCGCCTTTCTCTGAACCCCCTCGTTGCTCATCCAAACATTTGATGCTTGTTATGTGATCGTCTCAGAAACCTTTGCTCATATGTTAGACTGGATATTAGTTGCGCTTTGGACAAGCTCTTCCTACACCACGACTACAAGGTCATAGTTGATTTCCGTGAAATAATTAGCCAGTTGGATTTGAAATAGTAAAATAAAATGTCTCAAAAAAATGTAAATACAGTATCTTCCAAGTCATAGACTTAAGGAAATGATCATGGATATCCCTAGAATGCGTTCATGGATATACATAGTGTGTTTTTTTTTTTAAAGAAAGGTTTATTTATTTATTTTTGTCTGCCCTGGGTCCTCCTTGCTGCACGCAGGCTTTTTGTAGCTGTGGCAGGTAAGGTTCCTCCTCATTGTGGTGGGCGGGCTTCTCGTTGTTGGTGGCTTCTTCCTGAGAAGCTTGGGCTCCAGGGCCCTCAGTCTCCAGAGTGTAGGCTCAGTAGTTGTGGTGCATGGGCTTAGTTGCTCCACGGCATGTGAGATCTTCCCAGACCAGGCACTGAACCAGTGTCCCTTGCGTTGCAAGGCGGATTCTTAACCACTGGACCACCAGGGAAGCCCCATATTGTGTGTTTTAATAACAAAGTGAAAATAGATGGTACAAATAGTATATAGTAAAGAAATGCAACAGAGTTCTTCATTTTTCCTAAAGGGTTAATTTGGACCAATTTTTATCCAAGAAAATGTTCATTTTAATTCGTGTGTGATTTATAGAGTTTAAAACTCTACAGTTATCATTTTGGTTAACATAAGCAATGCGTACATACACGCTGACTCTCGTGTTCCCTGAATGGCTCTCCTCTTTCAGACTAGTTGTGCCATTTGAATTCGGTGGCATAGGGATGATATTTGAAGTCACAGGCAGGAATGGGATAAGGTAGGCAAGGAGTGTGCTGTGAGAATAGAAAAGAGGTCCTCTAATAGTAAATAATGGTTGGGGAGGCGAAAGAGGCTTGAAAAGATCTTGAAGGATAGTTAGAGAAGAAACCCTGGAGTTTGGGGGGCTTTCAAAGCAACAGGAAGAGACAGTGCTGTGTAATGCTAAACAATTAAAATCGGGAGTGGCTAGGTCCACTGGAACTTGTTAAACCAAAAATATTTCTAAGGTCTTAAAAAATGTCAGTGGGGGGCAGCGGCGGGGGAAAGCCTCACTGTCTTCAGGTTGGGTAGATTCAAAAAAAGATTTACGAGTAATCTTCTGAGGTCAGCTGTGTC
Source organism: Redunca redunca (assembly GCA_006410935.1). Taxonomy (NCBI): domain Eukaryota; kingdom Metazoa; phylum Chordata; class Mammalia; order Artiodactyla; family Bovidae; genus Redunca; species Redunca redunca. The sequence goes on from SJYQ01000683.1 coordinate 1,084,287, forward strand.
CTTGTTACACACTGACTGAGGCTCAATTCTGTAGTTTCCCTGCTTTGAGAATCCAGACACATTGCATAAACTCTCTAAACATTTTGTCCCTATTTGGTAAAACAGGGATGATAACACCTCTATCTTAAGGGTATTTTGTGAAGATAAATAGACTAAATTATATAACAAACAGCATACTTTATGGCATGTAAAAACTCACTCAACAGTTGAGACATATTATCGTAACTGTCTCTCCTAAAGGGGTTCTTAGGGCACAAGGGAATTTACCTATCTCCAGCCACATCGTCTTCTGTCACTGTTATTCTATGCTGCTGCTAAGTCGTTTCAGTCGTGTCTGACTCTTCGTGACCCCATGGGCGGCAGCCCACCAGGCTCCCCTATCCCTGGAATTCTCCAGGCAAGAGTACTGGAGTGGGGTGCCATTTCCTTCTCCAGTGCGTGAAAAGTGAAAGTGAAGTTGCTTAGTCGTGTCCAGCTCTTCTCGACTCCATGGGCTGCAGCCCACCAGGCTCCTCCGCCCATGGGATTTTCCAGGCAAGAGGACTGGAGTGGGGTGCCATTGCCTTCCCCTATATTGTGCTAGTTAATCTAATTCACTTCATTATAAGAAGTGATAATACACCTGGGGCATGAAAAGCTCATTTTGATAGTTATAAGGGAATCAATATGGTAATAGCTATTCAGTTCAGTCGGACCAGCTTAGATGAAGATCAACCGTAGTCTATGCATTAAAAGTTTTACAAAACATGTCCATACATTTAATGTTATTTAATAAATTGTTTTTTTTAATACATTGTTATTTAATATAATGCAAAGGACACTTTTTTTCCAGGCCTCAAGATATGAAGATATGTATGGGTATATTGTCATCTAATTTGCTTACTTGCTATCCTTAAAAAGAGAATTAAAAGATTGACTCTTGCTGTTGATAATACTAATATCAGATTAAACGAGAGCCAACTAGGTAGTTATTTTGAGAATCAGTGCTTATAGGGAGATCCATATCCAGTGTGCATTCTCCCCAGAGTTACATTGCTTATAAATTTTATTTATGATTCATATAAGGTTTTATGTTCCAATATTTTTCCAAAGGACATCCTTTATGTCCATGTTCCTTCCCTCAGTTATATTGGTAACTATCCATTTTGTATTAAAGATCACATTGAAAGTAGTTTTATGATATTTCTGAATTATGAAAGAATTTCATTCCCTTTCCAGTAGAACTGTGCTGCAGCTGAAATATATTATGACTGAGCTGTAAGCTAATTGTAGTAAAAATCATAATTTGGGTGACCTTCCATAGTATTAAAGTGACTAATAAAGCTCACTTTGTCTTGGCCAATATAGATTATAGGTGCAGAGCCAGATTGCCCACGGTCACCTCTGCTGCTTCCCCAGGGAGGGTTTAAATTGTTGGGAGATTTTCTGTTGAAACTAGAATATGTCTTTGGGCAAGAAGCAGTTGCCTGTTTGGTAGTTCTGCCTATAGGGCTCCCTGAAATAAATTTTAGTTTGGAAAAGCCAGAAGGACAAAGAAACCAATTTATTATTTTTTTTTTCAAATTCTGAGGCATCATCCTCCAACCAGCCCAGTGTACCTCTAGAGACCCTGAATAGTGCATAGAAAGGCTGTTTTGTTTTTATTTTGAAAATCAATTTGCTCCTAAACTTCCTCAAATATTTACTGTAGGTGGAAAGAAAAACATTTTTTTTTGCTTCAGTTTTACCCTAGGGAGGAAGCAGTTCTGTGCTCTCTAATCCAAAAGAAAGAGTGGGTATTAGTGTGTCTGATCTAGACATAGTTTGCCACTTTATTGCAGGTCATGCTCAGATGCTCAATAAGCAAATATCCCCCCAGGGGCATCTTCCCCAGGGGTCCTCTTACCAGGGAGCCGAGCTTAATCCAGTTCCAGCAGCAATGTTCTCTCACTGCCTCCCCCACCCCAGCTCCAGTGAAGTCAGAGTGGCAGCCGCTCAGCCGTGTCCTACTCTTTGTGACCCCATGGACTGTAGCCTGCCGGCCTCCTCTGTCCACAGAATTCTCCAAGCCAGAATACTGGAGTGGGTTGCCATTTCCTTCTCCAGGGGATCATCCCGACCCCGGCATTGAAGCCGCTTCTTTCACATTGTGGGCAGATTCTTTACTGTCTGAGCTACTAGGGAACCTCCAATGTGCTGTCCCAAATAAACTCCAGGAATCGGTCTTCTTCCTCGTCTTGTTCATTGCCTTAATTAAATACAGCATGCTAGTTTTTCTAAGCATTAACTTTTGATTAACTGTGAATGTGATTTCCCTCTATATACATTAAGGACCTACACTTTTTACAGAGATGTATGTTGTTACGTGTGTATCTGTGTCAAACTTTTTGTAGAAAATTCAAAACCAGTGGACTGCACTTGTCTCTTTTGTTGTCCTAACATGGTTTTGAGAAACTTTACATTTTGCCATCGTTTTATATTATGCTGTATTTGTGAGGACTAAACGTTACGCTCAGTTTTTAGGTGAAAGCCCAACATAATGAAAGATAAATGTAAATTTTAGCTTTAGTTCTTTAAAATAAAAAGCTCAAGATGGGGAAGGGATCTGGTAACACTTGGTGAATGTTTACCGTGTGCCAGAAACTGTTAGCAAGGCTGGGAACCTAAAGGAAAGAAAGGCAAGAACCCTGTCCTCTAGGATGTCCTCTAGTCTATGGGGGAAGATGAGATAAAAAGACTTTAGCAAATGGACCGGTGGAAGTAGGCATCACAGACCCCACGGATGACAAAGAGCCAGCCAAATGATGTAAGGTGCCAAGACGGTTCCAGGAAAAATATTTAGAGATGGAGGAGAGTAAGAGAGAACCTGGACTTTAGAAATATACAGAATCCATTTTCGTGACTAAATTGTGTGCGCTAGTCTCCTAATAAGTAAAAACAGAATATTTGTCTACCTGAGGGATAAGTAAAATTTATGTAAGACACAAAGCCTGCTACAGAGTTACTCAAGAGGTAAATTCTTTTATATCTCCCTATCCGGTCCCTTAATAGTAAACTCATCATTTTAAAGATGATGCAGTTTAAATGTGATCAGAAATGAGTATTCAGATGAATCAGCCCTTTTCTGATGCAGTGAACGTCTTCAGATAGAAGCTCCAAATTCAAAAATCATGGCTATTATAAGCCTCTTTTGAGATTTTATTGGTAGATGCTTTAGTAGTTACTAAATTTCCCAAGAGTTGGTTATTAACAAAGAACAAAAACTGGAAGCCTCCAGTACAGGCGCTTAGCTGAGTATATGTTGTGTCTGTCATTCATTATTATCGTTGTCATTGTTATTTTAACAGAGCATTAGTAATGTTTATGGCTGGAGTCAAGTACCAAACATACTCAAATTTATTTTGATTCTTCAGATTAGTTTGTGATCTTGATAAATGGGAAGATTTTCCTTTTGATTTTGATCTCCATGAATCAGTAAGATCTAGGAGTAAAATCTAAAAGCTTATATTTTAACAATATTTGAAGTAACAGGAGAGTGTATGAGAAGGGAAAGCAGTCAACGTTTACAATATAGATGCCTTTCATTAATGCTCAGTTATATGTAAATCCTTCTTTCCTCCTTCCTTCCACTTTCTGTCCTTACCTGCATTGACTTATATTCTTTTCTACTGAAAGATAGAATAAATCTCAAGTCTATTAACAAGGCTAAATAATAAACAAAGCTTTTTATTTTTTCCTGGTAAGGGACCCCTAGATTTTCATCGTTAATGTCTACTGTAGCCCACTATTCTCAAATTTAAAGTCTGCACATTGCCATTATATTTTTAGTAGGTTATTTTGCAATCAAGAAAATGATTTTCTTGGTAGCTGGAAATTCAAGTTAGCTAACAAACTTGTAATGTGTTAGTGTGCAAAGAACAACACACAATAGCAAATTTTCTGTTTTACTTTAAATGCTTAAAGTTCAAAAGTTAAGTTTTCTTAAAGAACTTCAAATTGTCAACTAGTAAAGTCTTAAATATAATTTCCCCATATTTTGTGATTAGTACTTTTTCCTTATTTATGTGGGATATCTGAAAATACTTTGCACTTATAATTATGGATTGTTTCTATAAATTTGATAATTTGAGATTAGCATATATGAGACATTTCTTAAAATGTATATAGTGTCAAATCTTTGAAAATCTTTCATAAAAGAAAGATATTCAGATTTATAGTTCCTTTGAACTTTGTTTCACCATATGGCTACTTAGTTTGACAGATAATTTTACCTTCAGTTCAGTTCAGTTCAGTCGCTCAGTCGTGTCTGACTCTTTGTGACCCCATGAACTGCAGCACACCAGGCCTCCCTGTCCATCAGCAACTCCCGGAGTTTACCCAAACTCACATCCATCGAGTCGGTGATGCCATCCAGCCATCTCATCCTCTGTCATCCACTTTTCCTCTTGCCCCCAATCCCTCCCAGCATCAAAGTCTTTTCCAATGTGCCGGGGTCCAGCCCCGGTGGATCCAGGGAATTCGAAGGTGGGGACGGCATTGGCGTCTCTGGAAAAATACATATTTAATCACAGATATATAGAGAGATTAGAAACGGATAGTGTAGTGGGAAAATTAGTGGAGAAAAAGAGGCTGAATAACTTGGTTTACATGGAATAGCATCCATGCTCCAGAGGGGAATTCAGCCAGAAAAATGGGAGCAAGAATGAAACAACATGGGGGAATCAGTCTTTCTGGAAACTGATCCGATTTCTTTATTTTTTGGGTTTGTTTATATACCTATTTTTTACATATAGGGATGAATACAGAGTCACATGGGGGTCAGCAGTCCTGACCTTCATCGAAATCAGGTGCTTCACATAAATGTATAAAAAAAGGTCTTAGGGAATTTACATCATCTTCTGGCCATGAGACCTGCTGACATTTTATGATCCTTTCTTTCTGATAACCAAAAAACTTATTTCTTCCAAGGGTGTTTTTTCTTAAACAAGGCACCACCCTACAAATAAAGTTACATTCCTATAGGGTGAGGGTATAGTGAGTTACAATCAAGAAAGGAATTTATTTAACCCAAGGTTAACATGGTCAAGGTTAATACTTATTTCTCCTATATGCTAGTTATATTCATTATAAGGGCAGGGAACATGGAGATTTAACAGCAAACATCAACCCAACAAGTGAAAATCCCTTCATCAATGTTCCCCTTAAGATCTATTTAGTCTTAAGATAGTGATAAAGTTACATTTTTACATAGCAAGGACACAGTGGTTCATAACAAAGTACAGCGATCTGTTACAAAAACAGAAAACTCATTAACTCAAAAAGTCTAGTATTGCTGACCTTAAAAACTACTATATTTCTTTTTCTATATTCCAAATACATTGATTAATATATTCCCAGGTGCCTAAGGATATGGAGGCCTGGTGGCAATCATTGACTCGACAATGAGAAAAGTCCTATGCTAATTAAGACTTTAAAATACTCCAAAACTCTCTGTGCTGTTTATGGTTGAGAGGTAGTAAACAATCCTGTGTGTAGTGGCAGGAGTATAGATAATCCTGTCACACAAGCTAGTCTGTCAGTAGAGAGGTTTGACCTAAGACACCCTTGTTACACCCAGGACAGGGAATTAGCAGCAATTATTGACACAACAAATGAAAAACCCTTCATCAATATAATTCTTGACCAACCCACTATACTAAGAATTTCCAACTCCCCAAAAGAATTTGCCTTTAGTAAGTCTAAAACATGTGCCTCTCAGGTTGGGAGGCTGTAAACAATCACATGTGGCCGGACAAACCTATACAGGTGAGCTAGATAACCTTCAGAGGAGTCCGTAAGCTGAAACACTCTTGTCACGCCCAGGAATTTTTATTGCCTTGAAGCTGCATGTTAACTCCTTCTCCAAGAGAAATGGTTATGGGGGAGAGCCCCCGTAAAGTCAGAGTTGTAGGTGAGAGCATAAAACAGACTCTGGTTTTGGGGTAGACGCTCGGGAACAGGGGGTTTCTTGAGGCTCGATCACGCCTTTGCGTATGCCAAGCCTCCATCCTCATGACCTTTGCCATGGGCGGAGTTCCTCACGCTGGCTCCCAGCACAATGAGTCAACTCTTCGCATGAGGTGGCCAAAGTACTGGAGTTTCAGCTTTAGCATCATTCCTCCCAAAGAACACCCAGAGCTGATCTCCTTCAGAATGGACTGGTTGGATCTCCTTGCAGTCCAAGGGACTCTCAAGAGTCTTCTCCAGCACCATAGTTCAAAAGCATCAATTCTTCAGTGCTCAGCTTTCTTCACAGTCCAACTCTCACATCCATACATGACTACTGGAAAAACCATAGGCTTGACTAGATGGACCTTTGTTGGCAAAGGTCCTCTGCTTTTGAATATGCTATCTAGGTTGGTCATAACTTTTCTTCCAAGAAGTAAGCGTCTTTTAATTTCATGGCTGCAGTCACCATCTGCAGTGATTTTGGAGCCCAAAAAGATAAAGTCTGACACTGTTTCCACTGTTTCCCCATACATATGAACCTTTTATGAATGGAAATGGAGCACTTTGGTTGTGGTTATATAGGTAACATCATTGAATGAGTTGTTTAGAAATACAGACTTATATTTTGTTCCAAATTACGTAGTCTTTTTCTTGAAAGGATTTTGAAGAGTTGATATAAATGAGCTATGTATCTCTGTGTAGTAACTTTCAGCATATGCCAACCATTCTGTCAGCTGTATCAATAAATCTAATATTGGGTTGGCCAAAAAGTCCATTTGGGTTTTTTGGAAGATGGTATGGAAAAACCCAAATGAACTTTTTGGCCAATCCAATGTAATTTGTGATCAAAAGATAGAGCTGTGTTGAGGCATCTGAATAAAATTCTATTTTAGGCTGATGTGCTTTTAATAACTCGAGCTTTCATAGATACTGTGTGTTAAATACAGTCTCTTTCAAGCCTTTTCTCACGCAGTAGTCTTGTGACTTTTCTCTATATGCATGGCCAAATGGAACTATCCCATAAAACACGTTTCATCTATTTCATTGCTACCCATTTATGGCTGCACCATGTGGTAGGAATCCAGAAACATCAGGTCTGCTGTTCTTGTAACATTCAAGAAGCCTCCAGGTGATAGCCACGGCCAAGTGTCTTGGCCCAGAGCCAATTCACAGTGGTCCTTCCACCAGCACCACTTAGCAAATCACTTTGAGGCCGTGGATGATCTTATGTGGAACAATATAGGATTCTGCAAAGCAGCTATTTCGAAGTTCTTCTATCTGTGAATCAGAACAGAAAGTGTTGCTAGCTGCAGCTTTTTGTTGAAAGAATAATTTGCTTTTCGGCCTCTCTAGGTTTTTTCAGATAGAATGATGAAAACAGTTGTATACAGATCCCCTCGTCCTTCAGGCCACTCTTTTTAATAGTCCACGCTTCAGTTCTCTTTTGCTACTTTTTTGGATCAAGTCCAATTTTGTGTTAATTAGAATTGTGAATTTCCCTCCTTAAACAACTCACATTGGTTTGAGTTTGATATTTTGATATAGCAAAGACATAGAGGGGGGCAAAAAAGGCAACTTGCTAAAAGATAAAATTTGCTGAAATAAACAGATTATTTAAAACTGAATCTTTCAGTTTGGTTCTCTAAAGCAACTGAAACATGGAGAAAGAAAGCTATGCGGTATTGAATGTCTTAAAAATGAAAAACTTAAGCAGAAACCACAACAGCTTCAAAATCAGGAGCAAATCTAGACCCTGAAGTTGAGATGTATTTGGTAAGGTCAGCATTCTACAAGATAAGGAATAGTTGCAATTAAAACTGGAATTAGCTGCATTGAAGGAGCAGTGTGGGAAGTTCTCCAGAATTCTCATGGGTAAGATTGGTGAATCTAGGGTTAATTCTTATGGGGCTGTTGGCAGAGACGTCTGTTGGAAGGTATTTCAAAGAGACATGGTCAAATTGAACAGTTACTGTTTTTTGAGGAGTTTATTATCAAAATGTATAAAATGTGAAACAGTTCATATTACAAGGCAACTATACTCAGTGCTATAAAAATGGGAACAGGTATTGTCACTAACGAAAGGCAGGTTTAAAATGTATATTCATCTCTGGCCTAAACCCCAGATGCTGGGAACTACCATTTCCCTGATTGGTTTGAGTTCTTACTAGTTTGTCTCCTAAACTCCATAGTGGTACCAGAATCAGATTGTATTTTGATCGGTGGGCAGTACCATCAAAAAATGCTCCACAGTTATTTCTTCCCATCTACAGTTTGCTTTTAGTTTATGTTTTTCAAACTTAAGCACCACCAATTTTAGACACTATCTTCAGTATTTAAGACTTTATAGCTTTAAATTTATTTTAATAAAGTTAAGAATTTGCTTGTTTTTTTTTTTTCACAGCTATGCATAAGCTCCTAAAGTAAATAGTTCATTAATTTTTATGCCAGCTTTGGTGCTATTTACATGCATACCAATGAAAGGAAACCACCCCAGGGAACTTGTAGACGGTTGGTTTCAAATTCATGAATTAATGCAAATGGTAAGGTTACATCATTTGGGTATAAGTTATAAGCTTTGGAGAATGGAGAATAAGCAATCAAGGTAAAATAGTCCTCGGGCCTGCATTATTTATGAAAACAAGATCCTGGCATTTATATTCCGAGCTGCTATTACAGAAGATAGAACTTCCTATCTGTGCAGGTGTACTAGAAAGGTCAAAGGGGGCCTGAGGTTCAGCCTCACATGTGGGAAAGCAACTGTTCTGCTGCATCTTTATTCAGAGGAAATCCACAGGGCTTTCATTTGACCTGCTATATTTCCAATATTTATTGCCACCATATCTGAAACCCCTACAGGTTGAGAGCAATCATATTTCATCCATTCTAAGGTGTCATCAATGTAAAGGTGCATTATTATGCTCAGTATACCACTAAGAAAGGAAAAGTACTTCCAGTTGAAGGATAACTTTTCATAAACTGAAGATTCATCCCAATTTCAATGATGGGAAAATGTGAAAGATAAAAAGTCACCTCAGAGTTGAAGTACAGTACTGCTTTTGTCAAAAGGGCTCACTAACTTGGAGGTAAAGCTTACATGTTGCTTTCAGAGGGCTATTTTGGGTAGAGATGGACATTCCCTTTGGAGAATGAGAGGTCAGCACATTGTCACTCTGTCTGTCACAGGAGCTCTCCCATTAGCAGGTTAGAGAGTGTTAGAGCTTCATCTGGTAGGGTGCTTGGGAATTCTGTCTCTGTATCTCTGTATCCTTATACTTGATTGCTTCCAGTGGGTTTTAGTAAGATACAAACAGGCATAAGAGCACATCAGCAGTGTTGCATATACTATTATTTATTAATATAATCATTGTATATTTGCTTAAAAAAACAGTCCAGACATTCTTAGTAGAATGCCATAAAAAGATGTATTTCTAGGAAACTGGTTAATGAACAAAACCAGCAAAAACCCTCATCTGCTTGACATCTCATTCTGTTCCCAAAAGCTCCTTTCTTAGCAAGCTTAAAGTGACAGTTGATGGCTTGGTAAGGATATGGTAACAAGGAATAACTTCTCCATATTTAAGGAAACTCAGAATTTCAATTCTTGCCACACATATATCTACTCTATTAATTAAAGCAAAAAGTCCGCAGATAAAATGTAGTGTCCCAAATCTGAATTTTAATAAATGCAAATGAGCCAAAAGTGAGAACAGTCAGCTGAAGTTCCAGGATAAAATGTTTGTCTTATATTTACCATGAAATTCATCAGCTTTTATTCGGCTATAGTGGAAACCTCAGGAGAAGATTAAAAAAAAAAATCATTCCAGGAGTCTGACAACTAACAAATATACTTCATAAATTCTTTGAATTTTAGTGTGGGGAACAATATAACTTCCATGAAGCCAATGGAAGAAGCAGCTTTGTCATCTCTTCTCCATTTCAACTCCATGGATACTGGCTTTCCCCCGGCCATATGTTTAGGAATCTGGGTTTTAAAATCATCTACTGAAAGTTCTCTGCAGGATTTTTTAGCCATTAAATATCAAGATAGTGAGCATGTTATTCTCACTACATGTTAGGCTTCACTGTTTAACTGAAACATCTCTGAATTGTCAATAAATTTCTTTCACATTGGCAAACAATCCTGTTATCTGATGTTGTGGTTTATGAGGAAAAGTGGACAAAATTACACCAGAAGTACAATTATTGTTAGTTAAAAACAATTATTGTTAATTAGTGGCATCGCTATGAGGTGTCCTTTGCCTCAATATAGTGTGAGTCTTTATTTAATTGTTTTTCTGCTCTAATAAACTGTAAAGTCTATGAAGGTAAAATACTCATTCATCACTGAAGTAAATACTAAATCACCAGCACTTAGCACAAAGCCTGGCACATAATAAATAATCAGAATATTAAAATATGACATGGTTTGGTTTCAACAGCATTGACATGTGATAAAATATCTTTTCAGAATGATCTACATGTGGCCAATTGGAGATGCCATATAGAGATGCTGAAAAACTCCCACTATAATTTGTTTTTTGTTGTTGTTGCTTTTGGAGTAATGTTTTATAGATTTTATTTTTCCTTCATTTTTATTCATTAAAAGGAATGGCTCTTGAGTGTTACATTAGAGATTAGATTAAATAACTAATTCTGATAACTGTGACTAAAGCTATGTCTACGTTGTTGTTGTTCAGTTGCTAAATCATGACCCACTCTTTGCTACTCAATGGACTGAAGCATGCCAGGATTCCCTGTCTTCACTCTCTGAGTTTGCTCAGACTCATGTCTGTTGAGTCACTGATGTCATCCAGCCGTCTCATCCACTGTTGCCCCCTTCTCCTCTTGCCCTCAATCTTTCCCAGCATCAAAGTCTTTTCCAGTGAGTCAGCTCTTCACATCACGTGGCCAAAGTATTGCAGCTTCAGCATCAGCACTTCCGATGAATATTCAAGGTTGATTTCCTTTAGGACTGATTGATTTGATCTCCTTGCAATCCAAGGGACTTGCAAGAGTCTTCACCAGCGCCACAATTCAAAAACATCGTTTATTCAGCACTCAGCTTTCTTTCTGTTCAGACTCTCACATCTGTACACAACTACTGGAAAAAACCATAGCTTTGAATAGACAGACCTTTGTTGGCAGTATGCAAAGACAAAAAGATGTGGCACCACAGGAAGACAATAGCTACATAAAGGAAGTGAAAAAGGAAATGGGCAGTTTGGGTATAAATATGAGCTGGGAACTTGAATTACATGAGAAACAGTTATTCAGAACTATTAAAATAATCTAATTCATTTTCATGTGAATATTTTTAAGAGTCACATACAGGACAAAGTAACAGGCTATTTTTTAAACTGACTTCTGTCTACACTGCTTTGCACTTACAGACATCTTTAATAAATAATCAATGTGTTTTCTAAAAATATTCTAATGTTTCAACTAAATAAGAATGCACATATGGATAAGAGTGTTAACTCTTTAGGAAGTAATGATAATTTATTTAGGAGCCAGACTGACAGATTTTTAAACATTCTTGCTTAGAAAGATGGACAAGGAGTCATGCGCATAAAAATCAAGTGATTCTAAAATGATTTGGCATAAATAATGATTTATATCATTCATACCCTTTTCTAGATAAAAATGCTTAAGACAGTCTCTTAGGCACTAACTGTACTATATATGCAAATTAGTGCATGTTGCAAATAAGAGTTACTCAAAGGACAAACACTTCCCATGTATTACGATCATGTTGGTATTTCTACATTGAATCATAATTATTGTTTGCTTGCATACGATTGTATGTAATTTATTTATTCAACAAATATTTATTGGACCCCAGGATTGAATTAGTGTTCAACACAGGATGATACAGAGACAAATTAATGTCCTGAAAGTTTCTAGTTAAAGGATATCTTTATATTTGACTTCTCCCCAGTTTAATATATAACAATAATAACCAAATTATGCTATCATTACTTCTACACTGTGCTTTGAACATGAACACATTTTGGGGTACCCTCTGAGTTAGGTGCTCCACAAGTATGTGATGCCTGAATATTATAGACATTCCAAGATTGTAATATGTGATTGGGGACAGAGGATAAACACTGAAAGAGGTAATATAGAGTAGCATAATTTGAGTCAAATGAATAGTCTGTGAAGAATTAGAACTTTGTGCTGGTGATGAATCCCTGAAAAAATGACTAAGAACCAAGCCTTTCTTGTTGTTTTTAAATGTATTCTCCTCTCTTTCTCTTTTTTTTATTACCTTTCACCTAATTCAGACTTTAATTTTTTCCTGAATTATTTTTTAAAATGTTACCCCCACCCATAATCCATTCTTGAATATCTTTACAAAATGAGTCTTCTATAAATATGCTTTGGCCCTAGAGTTTAGCTTCTACCCATGTTCCTTTGGCATTGAAGGTGGTTCAAAACCTGGCCTGACCACAGTTCTCATTTTCATTTACTGCTGTTTTGCTCAGAAGTGCTAAGTTTCTTTTTTCTGCTTATTGCAAAAAAAGAATTAGAATTATCATGACAAACAGTGAGAGAATTGACGACCTTTGCAGTATTATACTGTGTTTGAATTTGCAAATCCACTGAGAATGAGCCGAGCCTTCAGATGGATTATAAATAGGCTTTGGCAGGCTTTGAACTGCCCACATGGCATTCTAAGATTTGAGCAGGGCTTTGCTGGCATGCTGAACCAACTTAAGCTCTGATATGAGTTATAAAGAGCATAAGGGTGAGTGGCTCTGTTTGGAGCTTTGTGTTAGCCAAGTAGGTAAAATGAATTCATGGTTAGACTTTCTCTCCACACTTCTTTCAGAAGTGTTTTGATATCTTTTCTTGATCCAAGGCAGACAAATCCCACTTTTCTTACAGAAATGACTCTTTATTATTTAACAGAACAACATGAAGCACCAAAATTTATTTCATTGTCATCTCTGAAAAGGTGGTGATATCAGAGATGTAAATGGAGATCCAGAGTCAAGTTTTCATAGACTTATTAATTGATGACACAAGTTTGGACACTTACATGTGTTATGGTTTCTGAGTAATTTGGAATGACTCTATATATTCCAAATTAATGTATTCTTGCCATGGCTATATAGGCATACAGATTATTAATATGTACTCGACATTAAAGAGCCCAAATACCACCATCTCCTATCAGTTGACATTCTCATCTTTGGTAACATCAAGCTTGTTCAGAACTTTCTGATGGAATCCAATTATTTACCAAACATTTTTCTGTGAATTACCTAATATGTCTCTGGTATTGTTTTGCTGACCTAGGTGTCCTATCCCTATGGACACTGACAAGACATGTGACTAAGACCAGATAGATGGGGCAGACTGCATGGGGATGACTCAAAATGTACTCTGTAGGTCAAAGCAGATGAGTTTCATGGGGAAGCTAAGTGCCTGCAGCCTCTGCCTACAGATTTCAGGGGAGCACAAAAATGACTCAGACAGTGTCCAAAGGGCACACCATCTCAGAGCAGCAGTACAGCTACAGGAGTTCCAGCAAGTCTGTGGACATCAGCAATGGGACATACTATGATGCCTAGATATCAGTGAGAGAGCCGGTCACGATCAGGCTTTGGCCAGTGCTTTAGACTTCAAAGACAGCATAGAGATCTAGACTGGAAATTGAGATAGGAAATTCTAATTCTGATTAGAGCTGAAAGTTCATGGAGAAAGTGTGTGGATTTTTTGCATGCATGTCCATAATTTGGACTAAAATATTGAGCTAATTCTCGAGCATGGAGTAATATCTGCTAATTTCTTAGTCACTAACTTTGTTAGGTAAATGATTTTTCAGACTGGGGATATGAGCCACCTTTAATATCTTGGAAAGGACTATTTGGTTGCTATGCCCATCTGGAGTTTCCTTCGAGGGCCTGTTGTAGCCACTTGGATAGTATAGTTGTGGTTCTGTTCAGATGCATGAAGAACCAATCAGAATGTCTTTTTATCTCCAAACCTGGTTATGAGATTGATCTTTAGTGAAGAGTGAAGAGAAAGAAAGCCCAAGTGCACTCAGATATGCATTTAAGAAAGAAAAGCGCTTCCTTGAGTAAATAAAAATAATAAAATATATAAAATATTTTATTTATTTATTTTAATAATAAAATAATATAAAAATAATAAAAGTACTTCCTTGCTGGAAATAAAACCCAAAAGAGGAGGGAATTTCAGAAGGAGGAAAGAAAATGAAAAAGGAAGACAGACAGAAGAGGGAGAGGGAGTGAAAGAACTGAAACTGATCAACCAGTCTATTAAAGTCAACAAAGATCAAAAGANGGAGAGGGAGTGAAAGAACTGAAATTGATCAACCAGTCTATTAAAGTCAACAAAGATCAAAAGAATGTTCAGAAAAACGGAATAACATGTTTCCACTTACCTGATTTAGACAAACGACTTCTTCCCTGAATACCCTTGCTAACATTTCTGGGGGAAAAATGTATGGAATGATCACATGTGGAATATTTGCAAATATCTAAAGCATATTACTATAAATATCTTTCTTAGGAACCAGTTAGCATGCTTAAACTTTATTTTAAAATGATATATACTTGCATGTGTGCCAAGTCGCTTCAGTCGTGTCCTACTCTGTGCAACACCATGGACTGCAGCCTGCCAGGCTCCTTTGTCCATGGGATTCTCCAGGCAAAAACTGGAGTGGGTTGCCATGCCCTCCTCTAGGGGCTCTTCCCCACCCAGGTATTGAACCCACATCTCCTACATCTCTGCATTGGCATTGCACCCTTATAACTGTTTCCTCTGCCCCTGTTGTCACTCTTTGAGACAAGCCTTTGCCCTCTCACAGCAAGACCCCTGTGATAGACCCCTAAAAGTTCTCCTTTTTCTTTCCCCGCTCATCCATCCTAACACTCCAAAAGATTAATCTGTTAGAAATGCTGTTCTTATGTGTTGTTTGTGTAGAATTTACTTTAGGTTGTCCCTCTGTAGGCTGTAAAAACCTAACAGTGTTTAAGCAGGAAGCTCTAAAGTCCTCCCTAGGGCAAGAATGGCTGAGATTTTTACAAAGGAGGTGCACATTTTGCATGGCCTTTCAGAACAGGTAGAATTTACACAGGAACATATCCCAGGGAGGAGGCTTCCCTAGTGGCTCGGTGGTGAAGAATCCACATGCCAGTGTAGGACAGACAGGTTTGATCCCTGGGTTGAGAAGATCCCCTGGAGAAGGAAATGGCAAATGACTCTAGTATCCTTGCCTGGGAAATTCCATGGACAGAGGAGCCCGGTGGGCTGCAGTCCCTGGGGTCACAAACTGCGTGACCAAACAACAGCAGCCACAACAAATATCCCAGGAAGAGCAATCTCTTGAGCAAGCTTCCAGCACAGTGTTTTTTCAAGCAGTGGTGAGCAAACTGAGATGGAGATCCCAGAATTTGTGTGAGGTAGTGGTTGAGGGGCTCTCATCTAGATTGAGCAGGGCAAGGATTGTCACAGTAGTTTTGGAATGTCATTTTATAAGCCTTAGGGAGCGGGATACAGAAGGGTTGCCTGAGTACTCTTTCAGTTTCCAGTGACAGAAACACAGCTCAAATTTAGCTGAAAATGTAAAAGGAAAAATTTTTATTGGCTCGCAAACTAAGAAGTTTAAGAGGAAAATTGGCATTAGGTCCTGCTGAGGCAGTAAAGCTGTATGCAGTAAAGCTGTATGAAAGAATATTAGAAATCACTCTTCTTTCCCCTTTGCTGTCCATTCCTCCAAGACCCAGCAGAGTTATGTCCTTAGTGCCCACAAATCCAGGGCTATCTTTTTCTGATTGTTTTCGCAAAAGTTCTATGGTTGCCTCTAACGGGACCTGGCAGGATGAAGTGCTCCAGTGCGCACACACCTACCTGAAGCTGAGAGTGGGGTCAGGCGCTCTCAACTGAACAGACCAACGAGAGCAGGACTCGGCTCCCTGTAACGAAAAAGTTCAGTTATCAAAAGAAGGTGTGGGCAGTAGAAACCAGGAGAAGTCATTCCAAGTTTCTCAACAAAATGTCAGTAAAACTGTCGGGCTTCCCTGGTGGCTCAGTGGTAAAATATCCACGTGCAGTGCCAGAAATGCAGGAGATGTGGGTTTGATACTTAGGTCGGGAAGATCCCCTGGAGGAGGGCATGGCAACCCACTCCAGTATTCTTGCCTGGAGAATCCCCTGGGCAGAAGAGCCTGGTGGGCAACAGCCCATAGGCTCGCAAAGAGTTGGACATGACTGTAGTGACTTAGCATGCAAAGTAGCTATAGTTAATCGTCCTGAGCAAATTTGGACCACTTGGGTGGGTAGCCTGTCTTGTTTAGTCCAGAGCTGGGACTGTGTTCAAGATAGCCTTCTTTGATGTGGGTACCTCTTTGATGTGGATGCCTTGGCAATCCAAGCTTAAGTCAAGCACTTGCATTATAAAAAGAAGAGCCAACTGCAGTGCTTACAAAACAGTGTTATGTTGTAAAAAACCATTGTTGACTTGGACCCAGGACTGATGGAGATCTATGTACTGCCAGACTGATGGAAGGGCAGGGCATCTACCAACCACTTATACTGAACAATTGTTATTTCACCAGCAAAAGAGGGTTTTTGGTATCCCTTAAAATCTCTGGCATCAACGTTAGTAATATTTAAAGTCCTTAGTTTTACTGCCTTAGGGTTTATTCCTGTTTAGGCCATGTCTAAGAATGCTAATCACTCTGAGAATATGGATTAAAGTTAAAATATACATATCATGAATTGTGATTGATAATCATGGTATCAGTTCATTGAGTCATAACCACATTTTTGGAAGTGAAACTGGAAACTATCAAAGTAGAACGAATGATATGTTTTAGAATGAAACATTTAACAAATGTAATGACTTTTTGAAACTTTATTTTCATGATTTAAAATTCTCATTCATAAACAGTGTATATTTGGACTTTTGTTAAAAAAATTGTAAAAACCAGTAACTTAAAGCACGTGGGCATTATCCCTTCTACTTGGTTATTGACATAGCTGCTGGTTGGAGTTTAATACTTAGGTTTTATCATAGCTATTTTGCAGTATGTGCTTGTTAAAGTTATATTTTAGTGTGTTCTTATTGTCTGTGTGTGTATATACATATATACACACATATAGGGCTTCCCAGGTGGTGCAGTGGTAAAGAATCCACTGTCAGTCCAGGAGACTCCAGAGACATGGGTTTGATCCCTGAACTGAGAAGATCCCCTGGTGTAGGAAATGGTAACCCACTCCAGTATTCTTACCTGGACAGTTCCATGGACAGAAGAGCCTGGAGGGCTATAGTCCATGGGGTCACAGAATTGGATGCGACTGAGCACACACACATATTATATACAAAGTGCATCTCTGAATTTATCATAGAATATATGGGAAATTGAATTTATTTTACCAAATTACAATTAAAGGCAGTTTGGTAGAATGTACTTGTCCTTTCTTCCATTCACTGTTCCTGCTCCTCATCCTCCTCCCTCTCCTTTTTCTTTCTTAACTAACGATAATTGGCATGTTAAGCACTTTACTTATAGTAAAGTGCTATACTCATTTAGTCCTCTGCCCCAAGGTATTCATTATCCCCATTTTACAGATGGGACCATTAAGGCTTTAGAGATGTGACAGTGGCTTTTCTAAGGTTACCCAGTCAGTAAGTATCTGAACTAACTGGAAGTTGAACCAGACAGTTTGACTCTAGAGCCTGTCATCTTTATTGACTTTTTTGTTCCGATTCAGAAGAGCAAGTTGGATCAGTGTACCAATGACTTTTGAATCTATTTGCCTGACACGGGAAACACAGGGAACACAGGAAAGGAGGGCACTGGAGAGTCTCCATTTCATTGACCCGCCAACTCCATGTCCTCGTGTCTCTGGGGCTTTGAATTTGGGGTTTATAGGTTAAAAAGAAATGAATAGAGAAAGACTGAAAGGGAGTTGTGCACCTGATAATTCAATAAAGAGCAAATAGACAATGGTGCATAGGACCGTATCCTATTTAAAACCCTGTCCATCACGCCCTGCTGGCCATGCTGACCCAGTGATGACCCACAGGTCAATCCAGGGCAGAAGGTATAGCCAGGGTGAAGAATACTGTTTTTTTGTTGTTTTTTTTTTTAAACTTGAACTCTCCAATGGCTCTGCTTTGGTCAGATGCTTTGAATGGTGTCAACTGGGAAATGTGATCTTTCATCTCACGCCCGCTCATCTTTCCTCTACACTCTGTGTTGGCGCTGCCTGCCAGCCCAGGGTCTGTTTACAAGCTTCAGTTCCTTTTTTTCTTAACAACTAAAGAGTACAACCAGTGTACAAACCAGACAAAATGTAAACACTTTTGTTCAAAGGGAAGCAGGTAGTCATAGGTCATAACTTCTTTTAGAGAAATAGAGCTCAATATTATGTACATCTCTTTGTAAAGTATTTGAGAATCATAGTAAATGTGAAAGGCTTTGTATTTTTGATTCCCTAAAGAACTCAGTTTGCCCTAGAGCCCTTGGGTAAGAGAGGAAATGGCCTGTGTGAAGCAGTTCCAGAGAATCAGCACAAATCCCATTATGATGACCAACCTCCAGTCAGTAATTTTAGAGCTCTCAGGGATTGTGCTTGGATGCATGTTTATAAAAACTCATGCTTATCCCCTTGCTTCTAAAGGAGATGTTCAGTAACTAGAAACTGAGTCAAGCTTTAAATCTCGTGTTTGTCATCCTGAAAAGTGACCCTGCTAAATGGCTGTCTTGGCAACGTTAAAACTGACACTTGACCAACCAGATCAGGTAAACTCAATGCAGGCCAGGGGAATAATAGCAGGGGTGATCCTCAGATGGACCCTTCAAGGGCCTAGCCCATATATGTAACTCCAACAAATGTGCACATTGACCTATGGCCAATTGCTGTGACTCTTCTTAGAGGAAAGATGATAAGCTTGTCATGAGATTTGTGCATGTAATTTTATGGCCAGTTCATGTTTCTGTATGGCAGAGCCCACTGCAATATTGTAATTATCCCCCAGTTAAAATATATTTAAAAGAGATGTTTTTCATATTTCTGCATATGAAAGAAAAGTTTTCATTAAAATTTTAAAGAATTAAAATATTTACATTATTGGACTCCAAAAATCTGAAACTCCAGTACTTTGGCCACCTCATGCAGAGTTGACTCATTGGAAAAGACTCTGATGCTGGGAGGGATTGGGGGCAGGAGGAGAAGGGGACGACCGAGGATGAGATGGCTGGACGGCATCACTGACTTGATGGACGTGAGTCTGAGTGAACTCCGGGAGTTGGTGATGGACAGGGAGGCCTGGCGTGCTGCGATTCATGGGGTCGCAAACAGTCGGACACGACTGAGCGACTGAACTGAACTGGATATGTCAACAGTGATCACAAACTTATTCTGAACAGTTGTAATCCTGAAATGGAAAGCTTATTTCCCTTCTCTGGTTAAATTTGAAGTGCATATTCCTCATATTCTCTCTGGGCTTCCCTTGTCTCAGGGCCTTCCTCTCTTCTCTGTGTCTCTCTCTAAATATTGCCCAATCTACTTATTTTTGTAGCTATCTGTGTGTGGGTGCTAAGTTGCTTCAGTCATATCCAACTTTTTGCAACCCTATGGGCCGTAGCCCGCCAGACTCCTCTGTCCATCGGATTCTGCAGGCAAGAATACTGGAGTGGGGTGCCATTTCCTACTCCAGGGGATCTTCCCAACCCAAGGATCAGACCCCATCTCTTGCATCTTCTGCATTGACAAGCAGGTTCTTTACCACTAGCACCACCTGGGAAGCCATGTAGCTATCTAGTGGCCTTATATTTTCAGCTGAGATGGAGAACTTATGTTTTGTACACATAAATGGCAAGCAGTCATCAGAAGTGATTATTGCACTCTAAGGAAAATTCTAAGTCTTGAGTTGTCTGCTTTACTGCTCACAGATGCACAGAAGCAATGCTAGGTGGCAGCTCAGGAGGACCAGCTGCTCCTGCCACTCCACACCTTGTATGCCCTTCCCTCTCCCTCTCTGTTGAGACCTACAGATTGTTCTTTTGCCAAACGGGTATTCCAGACTTTCACTCTATTTCCACACTTCTTTATACCTCTGAAAACAGAAATTAGCTTATGGTTAGGTGCAGTTGCTTTATGTGTGGACTTTTTCATTCAAAAATTATTTTTTTTTAAAGGAACTGAGGAGTGGTTTTAGAAGTTGTCCATTTTGTTGTCTGCAGTCTCTTTTTTTTAACAGTTTACTTTTAATTGAATGATAATTGCTTTACAGTTCTGTGTTGGTTTCAGCTGTACATCAACATGAATCAGCTCTAGGTATGTGTGTGTCCCGTCCCTCTTGAATCTCCTTCCCACCTCCTACCCCATTTCACCTCTCCAGGTTGTCACGGAGCCCCAGGGTGAGCTCCCTGCATCATACAGCAAATTCCCACTGACTATCTATTTTACATATGGCAGTGTATGTTTCCAGGCTACCCTCTCCATTCGTCCCACCCTCTCCTTCCCCCGCCCTGTGTCCATAGTCTGTTCGCCATGTCTGTCTAGGTTCATCTGTCTCACTAGAACGGACTCAAATGCATTCCATTTTATGGCTGAGTAATATTCCATTGTATATATGAACCACAACTTCGTCATCCATTTATCTGTCAATGGAAGAATGCTGGAGTGGTTGCCATGCCCTCCTCCAGGGAATCTTCCCAACCCAGGGATTGAACCCAGGTCTCCCACATTGCAGGCAGATTCTTTACTATCTGGGCCACCAGGGAAACGCAAGAATACTAGAGTGGGTAGCCTATCCCATCTTCAACCCAGGAATCAAACTGGGGTCTCCTGCATTGCGGAGGGATTCTTTACCAGCTGAGCTACCAGAGAAACCCATATTTGTACCACAGCTTCTTTATCCATTCATCTGTCAATGGACATCTAGGTTTCTTTTGTGTCCTAACTATTGTAAATAGTGCTGCAATGAACGTTGGGGTACATGTGTCTTTTCAATTATGGTTTTCTTAGGATATATGCTCAGTAGTGGGATTGTTGGGTCATAAGGCAGTTTTATTCCTAGTTTTTAAGGAATCTCCATACTGTGCTCCATAGTGGCTGTGTCATTTATGTTCCCATGAACAGTGCAAGAGGGTTTTCTCCACACCCTCTCCAGCTTTATTGTTTATAGGTTTTTGAAGATGGCTATTCTGACCATTGTGAAGTGATATCTCATTGTATTTTTGATTTGCATTTCTCTAATAATGAGCAATGTTGAGCATCTTTTCATGTGTTTTTTAGACATTTGTATGTCTTCTTTGGAGAAATGTCTACTGAATTCTTCTGCCCACTTTTTGATTGGGTTGTTTGTTTTTCTGGTATTGAGATGTATCCGCTGCTTATCTATTTTGGAAATTAATTCTTTTGTCGGTTGTTTGGTTTGTTGTTATTTTCTCCCATTCTGAGGGTTGTCTTTTCATCTTGGTTATAGTTTCCTTTACTGTGGAAAAGCTTTCTAAGTTTAATGAGATCACTCTTGTTTATTTTTGTTATTTCCATTACCCTAGGAGGGGGGGTCATAGAGAATTTTGCAATGTTTATGTCAGAGAGTATTGTGCCTATACTTTACTGTAAGAGTTTTATGGTTTATGGTCTTACACTTAGATCTTTAATCCATTTTGTTTGCAATCTCTAACTCTCTCTTTCTCTCTCTTATTCTCTGTATTCCTCTCTCTCGTGTGTGTCTCTCTCTGTATCTCTTGCTGTCTCTGTCTCTCTTATTCTCTCTCTCTGTTTCTCTCTGTGTATGTCTCTCTCTGTGTCTCTCTCTCTCCTTCTCTCCCTCTTTTGCCGTCTCTCTCAGTCTCCTCCTCTCTCTCCCCATCTCTGTCTCCCCGTGTCTCTCTCTCTCTCTTCCTTTCGTATGCTTCCTTGCTCACACACTGTGAGCATTTACCTGGAAATCCTTCCATCTGTTTTTGCCGAAAGGTAATGTGTCCTAACAAATAGGTATGTGTAATTTAAAGGAGATAGTGTATTCATATCTCTCCTCAATAATCAATAATTTAAGATCAGAGCCATAATATGAGGTATTAGAAATGCTATCTAAAGATATACTCATTTAGTTGTGATTACTCATGGCAGTTCTCAAAGTATGATTTATGTTCTTTCAGGAAGTCAGGAGGGTCAAACTATTTTCCTAATAGTACCAAGACATAATTTACCTTGTTCATTTTGACATTTGTCCTGATGGTGCAAAAAGTAATGATGGTATAGTCACCTTAGCATGAATCAAGGCAATGACACCAAACTCTACTAGCCATTGATTTATCACCATGCATTCACAAGGCATGTAGTTTAAAAAAAAGTTTCAGTTAAATTCTTGAAGTAGTAAAATTTATACATTTTGTCAATCTTTAACCCTTGAGTAAACATCTAACATCTTTTTAATATTCTCTGACAAAATAGAATGGATGCAAACACTTTGTGTACTGAAGGATTTTTGCTGTCTCAAGGAAATACTTGTGCAGTTGTTTGAGTTGCAAACTGAACAAAATGTTTGATTTTTTTTTTTTTTTCTATATCATCAGCATGTCATCAGTTTTTGCTTGAAAAACAAACTATGGTTATGTAGACTTGGGTATTTTCAGCTTTCTTTTTTTTGGAAATGGGCAAAGTGAGCTTGTTGCTTCAAGGAAGACCGCTCACCGTGTTTGTTGATAAAATCTGATTTTTGAGTTTTGGAAAGTGAGTCTCTGCCACTAGTTTAACAGCTTTTGAAGATTCTTCTGATAAGATGGATAGTGATATTAATAAGTATGAGTTTTAAATATTGTTTAATGAGATGAATCTTCCTTTAGAAAATCTACATAATTTAGCAAACCATTATTTTTCAGTCACCAATGCAAGATATTACAAAATAATTCATGGGCAGAAAAATCCATTCAAAGTATAAGATGTACTAACTGCTTTTAATGTTATGCTGCTGCTGCTGCTAAGTCACTTCAGTCGTGTCGGACTCTGTGCGACCCCATAGATGGCAGCCCACCAGGCTCCCCCGTCCCTGGGATTCTCCAGGCAAGAACACTTCTCCAATGCATGAAAGTGAAAAGTGAAAGTGAAGTCACTCAGTCGTGTGTGACCCACAGTGACCCCATGGACTGCAGCCTTCCAGGCAAATGTTATTTAATATTATTTCAGATCCACATTGTAACTTAACTTTTAAACTACTGTAATTTTTGGTGTAGTATCAAACAATATTAAAAGGCCATTTGAATACTGCTCTTCTTTCCAACCACAAGTGAAACTAGATTTCCTACATATTCTTCAAACAAAATGACATAGAATGGCCAACCAAATATGAAAATCGGACTTTCTTTCATTAAAACTTGCCACTTTAATGTATGCAAAATATTAAATTATACTTCTCACCTGTTTTGGAAAACAGTTACTTTTTGTAAAGTATATTAATATATAATAGTCTTATTCTATTAAATATTTAAAATTTTCTAACTTCTGATATGGTAAATAAAAATACATATATAACTGAAACCACTTTTGGATCCTCAGTGCTGCTTTTTATTTTTCCCTAACACTGTAAAAGTGTTCTGAGACAAAATAATTTTGAACACCTGGTCTACTGTTTTCATATTTAAGTAACTGATTTTTTTTTTCAACCACACATAGAATTGTAAAGCATGATAACCGAGACACAATCAGCCAAGAAATTAAGTTGATTTAACAGGAATACACAAAGTCTGGTAATCTATGAAAGATATCAATAATATCTTGCCCTAGTCTTACTATGCAAAATCTCTTCAAAACAATGTCCTCATCCAAGGCAGAACATCAGCCTCTTAATACATTTTTCCTTTTCATTCCCAAGTCAGAGTAGGTCAAAGAAACAAAACTGTGGCCTCTGAAGGATACCATGGTCTTAATTTTTAAAGTAGTTTTGATTCAGCCTCTTACAGAGCTCAGACTACACAATCTGTTCCTTAAATATTTCAAGGAAGTACAGTTCCTTTGGTGAGAGACATTTCCATCCAAATATCTGGTATGACCACTCGCATTTCTAATTGAGAGCTTGCTGTCTGAAGAATTAAAGGAATCAAAGACTTTGTAAAATGACCTCACTCTCCACTGGGAACAGATCAAAGGAGCCCTTGGGCACTTCTTAACTGACAAGGGCCTAACCTTCTCTCCATACTAGTGGTCAAAAAGTAAAGGAAAGTGTGAAATAGTAATTGAATGATCATCCGTTTAGTAGCTCATAGCTATGGCCTTGGTGGAGTTTTATATATCTTTCTTCATATTTTAACATTGTAGGTGACATAACCATTTTGTGTGCTTTCATTATAGAATTAAGAGAGTCTCAGGGACAAACTCCTGAGAAAGTTGGTTGTGTCATACCAAAGCCCTTTAGAGTTGTCATTATACCTTAGCTAAGAGTGTTATCTGGACTCAAGCGCTAGCTGTGACTCTTATGGTGGGCCAGGTGCTTAACCTCTCGACCTCGGTTCCTTTATCTGTAAAATAGGAATAAGAATAGTTTGTACATATAGAGACTAGTTGAGGATTAAAATTTGTGTTCGCTTATAGTAGTTACTGGAACATAAGGGATTAGTCAATTTTAGTTAGAGTTATTACTACAGTGATAGCATTTATGATGATTCTCTATGTTCTTAGAAATTGTTTACAAAATGGAAAATGTCTACAACTTTTTCAGTTTTCTGTCATTCAGTTTTAATCATCAAAATGATTAGCATGATTTCTTTTACCTACATATAATTTTTATTGACCTACCTGCTGATAAATTTTTAAGGAGTAAACCCCAGTCATTATCTCCACTCTTTTTTTTTTCTTTTTCCTTTGTCCTTAACTGTAATTCATTGGTTAAATTATTTTTGACCAGATTCTTCTCTTAAGGCTATATGGCTACTCTTTTCACGAAGTTCTTACTGACCACCTAATTGCAGCATTGCGAAACTACTTTGACTTTGGTTTGGAACCATTTGACTTTCTTCTGCCCATTATTGAGAATCTCTTTCTCCTTTGAATTTGAGTAAACTCTGGTAGTTGGTAATGGGCCAACTGCAGCATGGTTGCTGCAGTCCATGGGGTCCCAAAGAGTCAGACATGACTGAGCGACTGAACTGAACTCAACCTCCTCCTTTGGTCCTCATTATGTTGGGTGAAATTTTTCTCCACTCACACACAACCCTTGATGATATTTTCTGGAGATTCAACTGAAGTCACTTTTCATTAATGTTTTTTATATGCTCTACTTTAGTGATACCACCATCTATGCTTTTATTCTGAACAATTCAGTCAGTTCATTTCAGTTGCTCAGTCATGTCCGACTCTTTGTGACCCCATGAATCGCAGCACGCCAGGGCTCCCTATCTATCACCAACTCCTGGAACTTGCTCAAACTCATGTCTTTCAAGTCGGTGATGCCATCCAACTGTCTCATCCTGTGTTCCCCTTCTCCCCCTGCCTTCAGTCTTTCCCAGTATCGGAGTCTTTTCTAATGAGTCAGTTCTTCCCATCAGGTGGCCAAAGTATTGGAGTTTCAGCATCAGTCCTTCTAATGAATGGTCAGGACGGATTTCCTTTAGGATTAACTTGTTTGATCTCCTTGCAATCCAAGTGACTCTCAAGAGTCCTCCAACACCACAGTTCAAAGCATCAGTTCTTCAGTGCTCAGCTTTCTTTATTGTCCAACTCTCACATCCATACATGACTATTGGAAAAACCATAGCGTTGACTAGATGGACCTTTGTCTACAAAGTAGTGCCTCTGCTTTTTAATATGCTGTGTAGATTGGTCATAGCTTTTCTTCCAAGAAGCAAGTGTCTTTTAATTTCATGGCTGCAGCCACCATGGGCTTCCCTGGTGGCTCACCTGGTAAAGAATCCACTTGCAATGCGGGAGACCTGGCTTCTATCCCTGGGTTGGGAAGATGCCCTGGAGAAGGGAATGGGTGCCTACTCCAGTATTCTGGCCTGGAGTATTTCAGGGACCATATAGTCCATGGGGCTGCAAAGAGTCGAACACAACTGAGTGACTTTCACAGTCACCATCTGCTGTGATTTTGGAGCCCAAGAAAATAGTCTCACTGTTTCCATTGTTTCCCCATCTATCATTGTTCAAATGATTATCAAGTATGTATTCCACAATCTACATTATCCGTCCCAGCTTCTATTTTTAACTGAAGGCTAGTCTCCGAGTATCATCTATTTATCTCATAGTCAACATGTACAAACCTAAATCATTTTCGTCCTTCCTCAGCCTTGTTTTATACTTCAGTCTTGCGGCATCATCATGTACTAAACTTCCCAAACTTAGTTCATCTTTGATCTAACACTCTCTTAATGCCTTTGGGTTTCTCATCAGTTTTTAGAGACGGAATCCTTATACTTTATGTCTATATCTCAAATCAGTCTCCTCTTTTTTCCATTGTTCCTGCTTTAGCTTAGAATTCATTACAGTTTAAAGACCTGTACAGCCTTTATAACTAGTATGTTTCTGTTACCAGACTCTTGCCACTCAAGTTCAACAGCAGAGGATTCTCACTGCTGACTTCAGGGTATATGCCTTGCTGCTCTGATAACATCATTCCTGTATTTTTGTTGCTGTGAGTCCCAGTTGGCTCCCTGTTTGGCTCAGGATGGAATTCAAACTTGGGACAAATTCTTTGACCCTCTGAGCCCAATCTTACCTGTCCAGCTTTATCACGTATTTTTCTTCCTTTTCATATAGGCAACTTGCTTTTTACAATTTGTTTTTAAGCATTTTGTAAGTATACTTAATTCACATGACAAACTAAACATGAGTGTACTATCTGATACGTTTTGACGTATATATGCAGCATTGAAACAATGACCACAGTGAACATAGGGAACCTAACTCATCTTCCAAAAGTTTCCTTGTGCTCCTTCCTACTCCTGTGTGTAACAACTGACATCCTTTCTGAGACCACATGGGAGTTTCCATTCTAGAAATTTACATGAATGGAATCATAAAATGTTACTCCTACTTTTGTCTGGGTTCTTTCACTCAACAAAATGATGAAAGCATACTTATATTGTTGTCCATATTAATAGTCCACTCCCTTTTCATTGTTGAATAGTATTCTGTTTTATGGATTATACCACAATTTATCTATTTACCTGCTGATGGACATTTGAGTTGTTTTCCATTGGGGGATTTTAAAAATAAAGCTTTTGTGAATATTTGTATACAATTATTTTAATGAGTGTATGCTTTCCTTTTTCTTGAATAAAGAAATAGCAGTATTCCCCAAAACCTGTCCTTTCTCTTGAATAGTGAAATGATGGGCTGGGCTATATAATAGTTGTTTTATTTTTAATGAAATTATTATCATTGCTTTTCAAAGTGTTTGCAGCAGTTATATTCTCAGCAGTACATAAGTGTTCTAGGTACTGACTTCTTGCCAGAATGTTGTCTTCTTAATTTCTAGCATTTGAAGCAGGTCTGTAGTAGATCTGATTGTGGTTTCATTTCCATTTTGCTAATGACTAATGATGTTCCAGGCTTCCCTGGTGGTTCAGATGGTAAAGAATCTGTCTGCAATGCAGGAGACCTGGGTTGAATAGAATATCTTTTATGTATTACTGTATATATTATTTGGTGAACTGTCAAATCTGTTGTCCATATTTAACTGGAAATTTTCTTTTGAAACTCAGTAATCTTCATATGTTCTACATCCAGGTCTTCTATGATGCATGCATTTGCAAATATTAAAATTTTCATTCTCTGTATAGTATTTGTGAAAAACAAGTATTTAACTTTATGAAATATAATTTATCAATTTTATTCTTATGTATATTTTTTTATTGACTGTTCAAGAAATCTTTGTCTAGCCTAAAATCACCAAGGTTTTAGCCTATGCTTTTGCCTAGAAATCTTTTGGTTCTAAGATTTACGTATATGCTTGCACATCTTTTGCATATCATTAAGATAGGATGAATCCTGAGGTGAGGTGAGGTGAGGTGAGGCATTAGTGAATAAGTTCTTTTCTTTGTAAATTAAAATTTCACTAGTACCATTTAAAACAGGCATCTCTGATAATGTTGTGTAGTAGGGTGAGCAGTAGTCCCCCAAAACCTGTCCAATTTCTAATCTTCAGAAACTGCAAAAATGGTTCTATGTACCAAGGAGAAATTTACAGATACAGTGATGTTTCTAGGATTTGAGATGGGAAAATTATCCTGTGGGCCCAGTCTAATCAAAGGAGTCCTTAAGGACAGAGGACCTTTTCCAGCTAAGGTGAGAGAGAGAGACAATCACAGAAAAAGGATTAGAGAGCTGTGACCTTGCTGTCTTTGAAAGTAGAAAGGCCTCAAATCAGTGAATGCAGATAGCTTCTAGAAGCTGGAAAAGGCAAGGAAAGGGCTTCTCCCCTAGTCTCCAAAAAAGGAATGCAGCCATACTGACACCATATTATAGTCTGTGGAATCTGTTGGTCTCTGACCTATACAAGTACAAGGTAATTGTTGAGTTGCTCAGTCATGTCTGACTCTGTGACCCCATGGACTGCAGCATGTCAGGCTTCCCTGTCCTTAACCACTTCCTGGAGTCCACCCAAACTCATGTCCATTGAGTCAGTGAGGCCATCCAACAAGCTCATTCTCTGTCATCCCTTTCTCTTCCTGCCTTCAGTCTTTCCCAGCATCAGAGTCTTTTTCAGTGAGTCGACTCTTCACATCAGGTGGCCATAGTATTGGAGCTTCAGCATCAGTCCTTCCAACAAATATTCAGGGTTGATTTCCTTTAGATTGACTGGTTTGATCTTGCAGTTGAAGGGACTCTTGAGAGTCTTTTCCAACACCACAGTTCAAAAGCATCGATTCTTTAGTGTTCATCCTTCTTTATGGTCCAACTCTCACATCCATACATGACTACTGGAAAAAACCATAGCTTTGATTAGATGGACCTTACTAAGCAAATTGTAGTCTGCTTTTTAATATGCGCTCTAGGTTGGTTGTAGCTTTTCTTCCAAGGAGCAAGCATCTTTTAATTTCACGGCTGGAGTCACCATTTACAGTGATTTTGGAGCCCAAAATTTTGGAGCAGAAAATAAAGTCTGTCACTGTTTTCATCATTTCACCCATCTATTTGCCATGAAGTGATGGGACTGGATGCCAGGATCTTCATTTTTTGAATGTTTAGTTTTAAGCTAGCTTTTCACTTTCCTCTTTCACCTTCATCAAGAGGCTCTTTTAATTTCTTTTTGCTTTTTGCCATAAGGAAAGTATCCTCTGCATATCTGAAGTTATTGATATTTCTCCCAACAATTTTGATACCATCCTGTGAGTCATCCAGCTTGGCATTTTGCATGATGTACTCTAAATATAAGTTAAATAAGCAGGGTGATGATATACAGCCTTGACATACTCCTTTCCCTATTTGGATCCAGTTCCTTGTTTCCTGTCCAGTTCTGTTGTTTCTTGACCTGCATACAGATTTCTCAGGTGGCAGGTAAGGTGGTCTTCTATTTCCATCTCTTTAAGGATTTTCTGGTTTGTTGTGATCCACACAAAGACTTTAGTGATGTCAATGAAGCAGAAGCAGATGTTTTTCTGGAATTCTCTTGCTTTTTCTGTGATCCAGTGAATGTTGGCAGTTTGATCTCTGGTTCCTCTGCCCTTTCTAAATCCAGTTTGTACATCTGGAAGTTCTTGGTTCAGGTACTATTGAAGCCTAGCTTGAAGGATTCTGAGCATTACTTTGCTAGCATGTGAGATGAGTGCAATTGTGCAATAATCTGAATATTCTTTGGCATTGCCCTTCTTTGGGATTGGAATGAAGACTGTCCTTTTCCAGTCCTGTGGCCACTGCTGAGTTTTCCAAATTTGCTGGCATATTGAGTGCAGCACTTTTACAGCATCATCTTTTAAGATTTGAAATAGCTCAGCTGGAATTCCATCACCTCCACTAGCTTTGACTTCACACTCCAGGATGTCTAGTCCTAGGTAAGTGATCTCACCATTGTTGTTATCCAGGTCATTAAGATCTTTTTCGTATAGTTCTTCTATGTATTCTTGCCACCTCTTAACATCTCTGCTTCTTTGAGGTCCATACCATTTCTGTCCTTTGTGGTGCCCATCATTGCATGAAATGTTCCATTGGTATCTCTAATTTTCTTGAAGAGATCTCTAGTCTTTCCCATGCTATTGTTTTCCTCTATTTCTTTGCACTGTTCACTTAGGAAGGCTTTCTTATCTCTCCTTGCTATTCTCTGGAACTCTGCATTCAGAGTGGTATATCTTTCCTTTTCTCCTTTGCTTTTCACTTCTCTTCCTTTCTCAGCTATTTGTAAGGCCTTTTCAGACAACCATTTTCTCTTTTTGCGTTTCTTTTTCTTGGGGATGTTTTAATACCATGTACTTCTGTACAATGTTATGAACATCTGATAGAGTGCCTGAAGAGCCATGGACAGAGGTTCCTAACATTGTACAGAAGTACAAGATAATAAATTTGTATTTTTTAAGTCACTAAATTTATGATAATTTGCTGCAGCAGCAATGGAAAACTAACACAATTTGCACATTCTCCTTTCTAAACTGTTCTTTCCGATGAACAAGCAAAAACCTTTTTTTTTATTTAGCAAATTTTTAATAACTGAATAATAGAGAACAAAATAAATATTCATTGTACAAAAATTAAAGAATGAGGACAAAAATTTAAACAATGAATTAGACCCATGGATATTCTGGCATCTCAGGTGGTAATGAACCTGCCTGCCAATGCAGGTTTTATGTAAGGGACACAGGTTTGCTCCCTGGGTCAGGAACATTCCCTGGAGGAGGGTACCACAACCCACTCCAGTATTCTTGGCTGGAGAATTCCATGGTCAGAGAAACCTGGTGAGCTACAGTTCACAGGGTCGCACGGGTCTGCATGACTTAAGTGACTTAGCAAGCATGCATAGATATCCTGACACCTAGAGAGGATGCCTCTCTGTAAGTATTTATAAAACAAAAATGCCAGTGTACAAAGTATACAGTATTGTAACCTGCTCTTTTCATTCAGTAATATCTTTCTGTGTCAATAACATTTCTACACATTTTCTTAACAAGTCTTCTGATGGTGGACATGGACAACTTATTTACAACTTCCTGCTAGTATAAAAAAATATATAAATTTACTACCTTTAATATTTAGGAGTTTCTTTGTTTCCCTTCCTTCCTTGCTTCCTTTAGTTTGTTACCATCTTAAAAATGTTCATTAAATACTTTATAAAATTTTAAANATCAGTAGGACTTAGACTTATATTATCAGATTGTCTCCAAAGAAATTTTACTGTGGATCGTGACTAGCAAATTACGGAAGCAGTATGCTGTCTGACCACTTAAATATCATCTCTCCCATTTTCTTTGCTTATAGAATGCATGTTACAGTTGGATTTTGGCCACTCAGGGAAAGGGATCCTGAACCTTTCTTGAGGGTAAATTCTGAGTGATATGAGCCAACCACAGTTACATGGTTAATCACCTTCCCTTTGTCAGTGAGTGCTTTAGAAGTGGGGCTGAAAACCATTTTGGGGGCAAAATCTTTAAAAAACAAAAAAAAACACAGCACTTCTTTTTTTCTCTCTGTCTTAATGAGAAATATAGTGAACTCCTTCCTTTCCCAAAGTACATTATATTAATCAATATTTCTGATAGTTTTTGTCGGGTTTTAAATTTTAACTCCATTCCTTATTTTTTTTTTTAATTGAGTCCTGGCTTCTTAAATTCTATCACCATGAAGTCGCATAGCATGCCTCATGCTTGAGAGGATCTTATTGGATCACTTCATAGTTCATTAAGTGAACCACATTTTAAATGCTTCAGCTGAGAATAAAAACCACCATGAGATGCTGCAAAGCTGTTCTGTAAGTTTAGCATAGCTACCCAGGTCTCTGGTTAGCCATAAAATCATTAGCTGTGACCGGGTCGTTAGTAATGATAACATCTCCTCTGATAACACACATCAGTCCAAACATGTTCAGTTTATTTTGCCCTATGCATCTCATAGAAGAGTCACTATTTAAGAGTTGTTTTCTTGAGAGAGTACCACTCCAGGTGTGCTTTGAATCTTCCACCTAGGTATGCTGAGTGATGGTCTACCATCTCTAGTGACCAGCATTATGAGCTGATGCGATTGTAGAATTTCTCTCCTGCAATAAACCTTGTAGACATTCTCTCCCTCTCTCTCTCAACTCCCCCCACTTGGCCCCTGCAATGGACCCCATCCCGTCTCAGTGTGCAATCAATCTATACTACTAAAATTCCCCCAGTCAACATCTTGTATCTTTCTAATTATTTGAAAGTCTAAGATTTTCTTTCCAGATATTTTCAATTTTATGGATTCAGTGATCAATTTATACAGCAAGTTGAAAATTTAAGAAAATCTACATAAGACTGTTGAGATCTTTTCCAGTGTTTACATTTTGAATTTTATATCTTAAAACTTTAAGGCAACAGTTTGAGGAATATTACTTACTATTTAATATAAATTAAAAACTGCCAACAGTAGGCCTCTCTTTGACAAAATTTACATGTGCAAAAGAAACCAAATATTCCCTTGTTAACAGAAGGCCAAGGAATCATGAGCAGGTTTTGCTGAAAAAATTGCAAAATTAAAACTCCTGAGGAAATTTATTAAAACTTCAAGAAATTGTACTGTCAAGAACTAGTTAATTATAAACATAATTGAATTTCTGAATTTTGGGGAAAAAAAGCATTTATATGCAATGTTTGTACCTTGATTAACTTGGCAGTTGAGTGCATGGTTTCCTCCCAAAAGCAGAGATCATTTTTTTGCTTAAAATAGATTGAACTGCTGTATGAATTCATGCCACAGTCCACAATGCTAATCAGTTTTGAAGAAGATGAAATTGTGTTTTTAACTTGGCTGTGAAATAAAATTTCTTTGCTTAGCTTTATTCTCTTAAATAATACTGATTTCTGAGGCTACTTCCCTGGACCCCAGCCTTCTTCTACATACATAAATTAGCCACCCAACAACAGCCACAACCCATGCTACTGTGGAGGTAAAGTGTTTTTTCTTTCCATTTTTATTGGCATATAATTGATTTGCAATGGGTGAGTTTCAGGTGTTCAGCAAAATGAATCAATTATACATCTACATATATCCACAATTTTTCCCATATAGGTCATTACAGAGGACTGAGTAGGGTTCCCTTTGTGATACAGTAGATCCATATAGGTTATCTGTTTTATATATAGCAGTCAGTATATCAGTAATTTCAATCCCAATTTACCCACGCCCGCTTTACTGTCTTTCTTTTCACCCTCTGGTAACTCTAAATTTGTTTTCTACATCTGTAACTCTGTTTCTGTTTTGTAGATAGGTTCATTTGTACCCTTTTTTTCAATTCAACATAGGTGCGATAACATATGATATTTGTCTTTCTCTGTCTGCCTTAATTCACTCTGTATGACAGGATCAAGGTATTCATGTTGCTGCAAATGACATTATTTCAATTCTTTTTTATGGCTAGGTAATATTCCACTGTTTATATGTACCACTTCATTTTTATCCTTTCCTCTACTGATGGACATCTAGGTTGCTTCCATGTCCTGGCTATTGTAAATATTGCTGCAGTGGACACTGAGTTGCATGTATATTTTTGAATTATTATTTTCACTGGATATATGACCAGGAATGGGATTGTTGGATCATACAATATCTCTATTTTTATTTTAAGTAACCTCCATACTGTTCTCCATAGTGACTTTACCAATTTACATTCCAAGCTACAGTGTAGGAAGGTTTCCTGTTCTTGATAACTTCTCCAGCATTTATTATTTGTAGACATCTTAATCATGGCCATTCTTACTGGTGTGAGGTGATATCTCATTGTAGTTTTGATTGGAATTTCACTATACTGACAACTTAATTGCCATCTGTTTTATTCCAGTATAGTTTAAAATTCTTCATACATATTTTCTCTTAGCACCTAGAGTGTCTGTGTGAGGTTGTTTCTTTTATTATTTATATTTTACAAATTAAATGACCAAAGGCTAGATATCTTAATTTGCCTGCCTAAGGTACACACTACTGGAGAAGGAAATGGCAACCCACTCCAGTGTTCTTGCCTGGAGAATCCCAGGGACAGGGGGGCGCGGTGGGCTGCCGTCTATGGGGTCGCACAGAGTCGGACACGACTGAAGTGACTTAGCAAGGTACACATTGGAGCAAGTATTTGAATCCATGTCTGTGATCTGTCAAATGCCCAGTGCTTTTATCAGTTAAATGACACAGCTAGACTTTCCACATGCCTATCAAAATGACATACCTGCACATTCTGGTGCAGTTTGTCATCATAAAATGTGACCAGTTAGGGGCTTTTCTCTTAACATTCCCACTTCAATGTGCAACTTTTAAAACATGGTATTAAAGTGAGATTGCCTTGATTTTTTTCAGAGCTTAATTCCTACCTCCCTCACTTTCAGTTCAGTTTAGTCGCTCAGTCGTGTCCAACTCTTTGTGACCTCATGAACTGCAGCACACCAGGCCTCCCTGTCCATCACCAACTCCCAGAGGCCACCCAAACCCATGTCCATTGAGTCGGTGATGCTATCCAACCATCTCATCCTCTGTCGTCCCCTTTTCCTCCCACCCTCAATGTTTCCCAGCATCAGGGTCTTTTCAAATGAGTCAGCTCTTTGTATCAGGTGGCCAAAGTATTGGAGTTTCAACTTCAACATCCGTTCTTCCAATGAACACCCAGGACTGATCTCCTTTAGAATGGACTGGTTGGATCTCCTTGCAGTCCAAGGGACTCTCAAGAGTCTTCTCCAACACCACAGTTCAAAAGCATTAATTCTTCAGCGCTCAGCTTTCTTCACAGTCCAACTCTCACATCCATCCATACATGACCACTGGAAAAACCATAGCCTTGACTAGGCGGACCTTTGTTGGCAAAATAATGTCTCTGCTTTTCAATATGCTATCTAGTTTGGTCATAACTTTCCTTCCAAGGAGCAAGCGTCTTTTAATCTCATGGCTGCAGTCACCATCTGCAGTGATTTTGGAGCCCAGAAAAATAAAGCTAGCTACTGTTTCCCCATCTATTTGTCATGACATGATGGAATTGGATGCTATGATATTAGTTTTCTGAATGTTGAGCCAACTTTTTCACTCTCCTCTTTCACTTTCATCAAGAGGCTCTTTAGTTCTTCTTCACTTTCTGCCATAAGAGTGGTATCATCTGCATATCTGAGGTTATTGATATTTCTCCCAGCAATCTTGATTCCAGCTTGTGCTTCCTCCAGCCTACTTTCTCATGATGTACTCTGCATATAGGTTAAATAAGCAGGGTGACAACATACATCCTTGACATACTCGTTTTCCTATTTGGAACCAGTCTGTTGTTCCATGTTCAGTCCTAACTGTTGATTCCTGAGAGGCAGGTCAGGTGATCTGTTATTCCCATCTCTTTCAGAATTTTCCACAGTTTTTTGTGATCCACACAGTCAAAGGCTTTGGCATCCTGGAGGTAAATACTTTGAATAATAGTATTATTTGGCATTTGAATAATAAAATCCTCTGAATTTTTTTTTTTGTCTTATGTGTTTTTCATCTTGAAGTTCAGTTTAAATAGTTTTGAAAATATAAGAATTTTTTTAAGATTATGAGTATTTTCTAGAGTAATGAACTCATCTTGGTCACCTTATACCTAATGTCATCCTTTTTGTAAAAAGGGTATTTTAGTAAAATGGATCATCTTATAGATGATAATGGATCATCTTATAGAAAGGATAAAGACTTTAGATCAATATCACTATAAGAATGTCTATATGGAGGCAACTGTAAACTAGTAGAGATATTACATCTAGATACTCTGTAGAAACAATGTTCAATGGAAGCTGTTAAAACATGTTATTAGTGGACTTTTTTTGTTAGTGAACTTGAATGGTCTAGCTGATATAGCAGATAGGCATATTATTGCTTATTCAGCCATTCTCTTTAATGCTATTGTTCACCTCAGCTTGAAATAATATCAGTACTTTGAGTGATCTCTCTATTCCTCTTAATATTCAAATAAAAGGCAGTGGGAAGCAGAGAGGGTTTTTTCCCCTGAGATCTTGTGAAGTACACATCTGTACCTAGGCTGTCTATCCTTACTCTTTGTGTTTCCAAATGCCAGTGTGAAAACAGATCACTCACTCTTGGTGAAGGAGCAATATCATCCCTGCCAAAATTAGTCTATATTATATAATTGCTCAATCCCTTTTGCATATTAATATTACAGTTTTGAAACTTTTATTGGGTCCATTCTCTTGGCATCATTTCTCCCTATGTAAGTTATCTAGAGTTGGCAATCAGGGAAAACTTTCCCTGGTATTCTAACTTTTGTGTGTTTGCATCTCGAGAATAGGCTAAAATGGAAGAAACATAAAAACTAAATTTTCTGTGCCAACTACTGTATGTTTCAGGAAATGATTGGTATATAGTATATTGATATATAAAGTCAGTATTTAATTTTTGAAGGGAAATAAAAACCAACATAAAAACAGGTATCCTGTATTCACTCTTAAATGAATTAATGAATTGTGTATTCATTCAGCCAGTATTTATTGAGCACCTACTATATTCTGGATAGAGTTTAAGTCCTAAAGACAAAGCTTTTAAAAAAAAAGTCTTTTCTCTCACAAGCTTAACATCTACCCTGAATTATTTTATGTCATTTCAATTTATATAACATAAATGTCCCATATTACATTTCTTGAAAGTGAAAGTCACTCAATCCTGTCCAACTCTTTGTGACCCCATGGACTATAGAGTCCATTGAATTCTTCAGCCAGAATATTGGAGTGGGTAGCCTTTTCCTTATCCAGGGAATCTTCCCAACCCAGGGATTGAACCCAGGTCTCCTGCATTGAAGGCAGATTCTTTACCAGCTGAGCCACAGGGAAAGTGCAAGAATACTGGAATGGGTAGCCTATCCCTTCTCCAGGGGACCTTCCCAACCCAGGAATTGAACCTGGGTCTCCTGCAATACAGGTGGGTTCTTTACCAACTGATCCATCAGGGAAGCCCAGTTACATTTCTTAATAATTCAATATTATACGCCGTGAATACTATCCTCTAAAATCATCAGCAATTTTCTCTTCTAAAAACAACTCAAAAAATGCAAGTTTTATGCTCACTTAACTTACATTTTCTTTGAAATTTTGAATCCTAAAAGGATTATTTTTTTAATTGAGGAACAACTGATATACAACATTATTTTCAGGTGTACAACAGTAATTTGTCATTTGGATAAGTTGTGAAATGACATAAAATTTATTTTAAAAAGAAAATATTTTTAGTTTTTTTCTGTATAAGCATGTATTTTGTATGCCTTTGCTGAGAAATTAATTCAATAATTTCCCCTCCCCCCATTTTATACCTTTAATTACATCATCTAAGTTTGCATGAGATCGGAAGATAATTGAACACATGTAAAATCTAATCATTTCATGATCATACTCTTTAACTGTGTGGCTATAAATTCTACCCAAATTCTACTGGGTTTTGACATTTTTGACCATTTATTTATTTTTGAAATGAAGAAAAAGGAAGGTAAATGACAAGTTATTCTCTTCTTTCCCAATTACAAACACCAGTTAGAAAAGCCAAGTTCAGTCAGCTAAAGATGAGTTATCTACAAATGAGCCTACTTGGAAACAGATTAGCAATTTAAATGACTAAGTTAATAAGATCCAATTATGGCTAATTTGCCTATCCTTTCCTTCTCCTGCCCTCCCACGGGCTTCAGAGGGTGAGTGCCTTGCATGAATTCCTGGAAGCAGTGGGGAGGTTTGTAGGGCAGGCACGTTTTTTAAGGGAAACACAGTCACATTTATTACACCTACTGTAGCCATATGGGTTCTGCTGCCCATACATGTAAACGTGTACATCTGTAAATTTTTAGTTAAAATATATATGTGTATAAACACACATGTATGTGTAGTTGTGTATTTATATCATGTAAAGTGTGTATTTGTGTAATATACAGTATGTATACATTTGTATTATATAATGTGTGTATGTAATATAACCTGCGTGTGGGTATATGTACACATACAAATGCTGTGATTGCTTGCTCTCCTGTCTCACCTCTTTGACTTACCTTTCCCTAAAGACTCCTTCAAGTCACACTTTTCCCAGTTTGTTGACATCTTGCTCTGGGCCTTGCTTTTTCTTTTTTTTTTTTTAATGTACTTTTGTTCATTTTTATGTCAACGTATATAGCTCTGAAATGTTAACTCATTAATGTTAATAATACATCATTGTTATGTTATTTAAGACTGTTGGTGTTATAAGTAAAAATATACTTGAAAGAATTTGAGATTCTAGAGATTTTTCTCATTATTGCAGGATAGATTAACTTTACATTTTTCTTAGCTCTGCTAAAATACAAATAGCATTCTGCCAAGCACTGTAGGGCTCAAAGAAGACACTTACGTTTATATCACAGTTTTGAAACTGAAAAGTTACAGGATGTAAAGGCAAATAGTTGAAGGATATGGGCTGGGCATTATTTGAAAAAAACTGAAGAAACGTATTTTCTAAAGTTTAGAAGCAACCGCAACCTCTAGTAATAAAGTTCCAGATGGGACAAGGAGAGGAAAACACTGATACAAAAAAAGCCATCTGAAGTGATTAGAGATACAATAGAACACAGTATAATATCCTTAAAAATTGTTAGGAAATAAAGTGTCATATTAAAAAACAAAAATGGGATTATGATGGATAGTTAGTGTTGTTTGTTTCTAATGGGGTAGTGATGATTTGGTAATGAGGGAAACTAGGTCCAGGATTCAAATGCTGGCTACTTTTGTGATCAGAAGGGAGTGTCCAGTTTTCTTAGTTTCTCCCCCTGGTGGCTCAGTGGTACAGAATCTGCGTGCACTGGGGACCCAGATTCAGTCACTGGGTCAGGAAGATTGCCTGGAGAAAGGGAATGGCCACCAACTCGAATATTCTTGCCTGGGAAGTTCCATAGACAGAGGAGGCTGGTGGGCTCCAGTCCATGGGGTCTCAAACAGTCAGACACAACTGAGTGACTAACATACATGAATAAATCATTTGTTTTAGTAAGTTATATTCCCCTGACTCATGAATTAATAAATATATCATTTAAAATGTATATTAAATCAAGTCTATTAGGTAAGATTAGTAGCTATGATAGTTTATACATGTAGCTCACTTACATTTTACCATTGAGTAACTTTTATAAAATGACGCGTAATGAATTAGAATACACAGAGCGAATTGTAGAAAACACATCTGTACATGGGCATCTCCCATTGCTGGGTTGCATAGTTAAAACAAGTCCTCTTGTGCTGGAGAGTGAATCTTTAGAAAGGGGAAAAATTAAGCATTTAACAAACTAATGCAAGGAGATCTATGAAATAACATATGGACTTTTTTTAATATATACTCACTGACTTATTTCCATACTTAAATGAGCAGTATTAAAAAAAGGCTTTAAGATGACAAGTTGTTTATGTGATATTATACAGGATTATCAGACAATAACTATGAATTTTTTTAAATTACAACTCTGCCATTTTAGTAGAGTGCTTTTCCTAACTAAATCACTCACGTATCTTTTATGATTCATTTGCCATCCATTTTCAAAATAGCCCGTGCTCAGGATAAGCCGTCTTGAGTCTGTGTGTATAGTAGATTTAGCATACAGGAAAATGGGTTTTGCTTTAACTAATCCAAGGCCAATTTCTTGGTAGGGATTTTGTTCCTAACTTACTAACACCTGTTTTTCTCTCTATCTCTTCTCTTTGTTTTTGAGGTTAAGAGTTTGAGGTAATCAGTTTTTTTTCTGTTTTTTGTTTTTCCTGTACTTCCTCACAGATCCTGTGAGGTATTCATCTGATGGGATATGTAACAGATGTGATTGGAGATTCAGATCTGTGATCCATGAGTATCTGCTCTTGTCCCAACCCAGCATACAGCTCTGTGGCAGCAGAGTGAGGTCACACTGCAAAGAGAACCCTCTCCCCAGGTTCTCAGCAGCAAAGTCTAGATAAGAAGCAACATGCATATGAAAGAAAACAAAACGAAAAACCAAGAAAGAGTGAATAGCCTAAATCAGTGTCATCTCTTTTTCATTTCTTAAACCTTTTTTGGTTTTATTTGTTTTTAAGGGCAGTCCTTCAAACACATTGTTAATTGGGAAAACAATGCCTTCATGTTTGGGTTTTTCTAACATTCTAGTGGCCAATTTAGTGGGTCCTAGGGAAGTTTATTTCTATAGCAGTTGGGTAGGCTGTTCCCTATAACTCCTTACCAAGATTACCATTGTTCTTTCACTTCCCTTTCCCTTTATAATTAGAAAACTGTGATTACCAGCTTCTCCAGTGGCTCAGCACTAAAAAATTCACCTGTCAAGCAGAAAAATCAGGTTTGATCCCTGGTTTGGGAAGATCCCCTGGAGAAGGAAATGGCAACCCACTCCAGTATTCTTGCCTGGGAAATCCCATAGACAGAGGAGCCTGGCAGGCTACAGCGCATGGGGCCGCAAACAACTGGACACGACTTAGTGACTAAATCACAACAATGTTTACCGACATGTACAAAATGCATCTCATCTGTGAATAACTAATCATTTGGAGAAAGCCTGTAAGGAAGAGAAAGTCTAGGGTATCTATCCCAGTACTTCCCTCTTCTGTTTGTAGCAGGCACTCATCTTTAGTCACTGCCTTTTTTCCCCCTTGAATCCTACAGGCCAGGTTCAGTTGTTCTTGACCTTGTGGTCAGACAGTCACTACTCATCAGTGTTGCCAGCATTCATAAAAAGCTGTTTCATATCCCTTTTCTGTAAACATGTTAAATGTCCTCATCCTAAAACCAAGCTAAGCCAAACCCTGAGTCCTCTTGCACTTTGGTTACTCTCTGCTAATTTCTTCCTTCCTTAGCTCAACTGCTTCAAAGAGGGTCTACACTAGCTTTCCCAGCTTGCTCACCTCACTCTCCCTGCCCAGGCCCGTGTGGCCCCCCTTCTGGGCCCCAGTGGCCCCAGTACCTCTGTGCCGTAGGCCTCAGGTCATTCTGAGGCTGCCCTGCCATTCATCTTTTCTAGTTGTCTGCTCAGTTATCTTCTTGCCGCTGCATTTATTCATCAAGCTCTCTTCCTCAGCTCCCTCCTACTGTCCCTTCATTCCTCTTCTGGTTTGTCTTCTGATGACTCCTGAGCTGCCCTTTCCTTAAAAAGTTGTTTCTCTACGAGGGCTTTGACCCATTGTAGGTGTCCCTTTCTACAGATCTGTCAATCTCTCAGTGTTTTTATTATTAATCAGAGTTTGAAAACCCAGATCTCTAGCCCCTAACTTAGCCTCCTCTCTGATCTTTAGCCTTGTGGATCAAAGTCTGTCGTGGCCATCTTCTCAGATAACCCCCAGGGAAGCCCTATGACATTGCTGCCTACTCAGGCCCGCCTTTCAGAGAATTCCATCCTCATGCAGTCGAGCCTGGTTTGTGGGGCACAGGCATTGTCCAGCACTCTCACACACCTTCACCTCGGCTGAGTCAGCTGTTCAGTTTTAGGTGAGCTCCAAATAGTTCTTCATTCTGTTCCTGGTGTATAACCCCCTAACTAGTCTCTTAACTTCTCATTCTATTTCTCTTAGGCTTCTTCCTTACCTAGAGAACATATCTCAAATGAAAACTCAACTGTGACATTTACCTAATTGATATCTTTAGATGCCTCCCCCAAACCTATAAAATAAAGGCCAGTCTCCTTAGCCAGAACAAACAGCTGTGATCCTATGTTTTTTGGTCTTAGGCTATGATGGCCCTGGAAGGTGTCATGGTCTGCACAGATCGTAGGGTTTCATGAGTTTGTATCTTTACACTTAGCACTCTCTAGAATGCACTCTCCTGTTTTGCCAATTTAACTTAGTTATTCTAGGATTCCATATATGCCTCCGCAGCTCTATGAAGCTTTCTCTGAGGTCTCAGTATAGCCTAAAATCCTCTTCTTTAAACCTCTGTGGCACTTTTTTTTTTTTTTTGCTCCCAGTAGGTTGTATTATACTCATGTAGAACTAAAGCTGCCAATTTCAGAATCTAACCCCAAATGAGGGGAGAAATAGGACCTGACCTGACTCACCTAGTGTTCAAGAAATGGAGAGTGAGAGTTAGTATGTGGAGTCACAGTAAGCAACACCAGTTTGGAATGGCCAGTTCTTCGTTCATCTTTTTCAAAGTCGTAGATTAAAATTTAGATTAAATTCAGGAAACATTTGTTGGTATATGCTGTGTGCCAGATCTAGATGCTTTTAGATACCCTGTCATATTTGAAACCTTAGAAAAGCAGAATCAATCTTTGTTAAAAGATATGAGATTTTTATATTAAAGTAAAATTGATCAAACATGCAGGCAAATAGAGATTCTTTAAAATCTTCTGTCTTTCCATCCTTTTAATAGTTTAATAGTAAGAGGCTGCCGACTATCCAGCTGTATTTCGCAAAACTTGTTTTTGTTGCTTTCTTGGGTCTTACTCCGTGGTTCTCACAGTGTTGAATGCACAATCATTAGGACAGTGATGGTGTACAAGATGTTGTACACTGCATTTCGTGGATGATTTAAGGAAATTAAAGGATAATTTTGTCTTTGTGTACCGAATGTGCTTTCTTTAGGAACTGATCTCACTTGAGGTGGGATGCCAACTAAAATATAGCTCTTATTCACTGAGAAGGCTAGCTTTGGGGCAGACAACTTCACACACATTTTACAGTATGTTCCTAGAGTCTGCGAACTTAGTCTCACATAGTTCTGTACCCTGAAAGGCACTCTAGTACCTAGAATGAATTATGGGCTCGGTAAATCTTTGTTCAACAGAACTGAAGTGGAGGTCAATGCTATTAAGACTCCAAGTGGAGAAGAGCCCCCTTTGCTGTTTTCTTGATTGTTAACCACACAGTGATTCATGCACTGTTTCAAGTTGAGTGGTCTTATTTCTCAAGAGGAACCAGCCATGCTCTCCAGCGTGTGTGATGACAGTTGACAGAGGGAGGGCCAGGACGAAAAGAAGCAGCACTTTTACAATCTTTTAGAAGAAAGCAAAAACAATGAAGCTGAGCTATGGCTGAGGGTCATGGTGGAGATGTGGGAAGCTGTGGATGGATTTAAAGAAAGTAACAAAGAGTCTTGAAGTACAACCATAATGTCAAATATTTAGAATTCTAGGGGACGAGTGTGACTATACTGATACATATGTTTCAGTACAACAGGAAATAGCCAGGAAGTAATCATTCCACTGTGATCTTCACTAATTTGTCTAAACAGAATGCTGGTGCCATCTTGTTAAGGATATTTTAGGAACAGATTGATTATGTGCCTCTTGAGTTCTAAAACTTCATCTACTGAAAGTCTTATCTTTCCATATAACTTTCGGTTAGGTTAGGTGTTGTCACTTTCACTATTTGATTAAGTAGGCAGGTAGGTAGATAAATCATTCACTTTAGAATCTTCAGTAAAAATCTAGG
Source organism: Redunca redunca (assembly GCA_006410935.1). Classification (NCBI taxonomy): domain Eukaryota; kingdom Metazoa; phylum Chordata; class Mammalia; order Artiodactyla; family Bovidae; genus Redunca; species Redunca redunca. The sequence goes on from SJYQ01000683.1 coordinate 1,127,774, forward strand.
GCGAAAGGCACTGTTTATTAAATTTAAAGATGGGGACTACACATAAATATAATTGGAGTACTAGTGGAATAATATTTTAACATCATTTGATTTTCTCAATTAACAATAATAAAAGTATATAAAATAATAGAACACTAAAAATCAAAGCAAGATTTTTTTTCCTGAAACACATCAATTTATTCATTGCTATTCTTTCATTGTATTGTCATGGCTGCAAACCAATGAAGGTTACACAGCCATAGTATAACAATATTTCCTTTCAGGTAATGATTTTTTGCCTAGTGCCCTATTTTCGTATATAATACTTTGTGTTAGTTTGTACTCTAGAAAAGGAAATCAATAAAATGTCATTGATTAACAACACCCAGCCTACGTGTTTTAGTAAACTGAACCCCTTTGCCTATTGCTGGCATGATAGATCCACTTTAATAGAAAATGCTTAGCTGAAGGAAAGCAGGTGTGTCTCTTTTATCAAAAATGTAGAGAATAAAGAGGAAAGTGATTAACAGTACAAAAAGTTAAAAAGAAAAATTGGAAATCATTTGAGGCATTAGTCATTTACCAGTATGCAGGAGTAGCATATTGTCTGGTTTCAGGAACTTGAAAAAGGTTGGAGATGAGAGTTCTATTATGCAGAGTTAAATGCATTGCATTAATGCCTTAAAATAACTTCAATGATTATGTTAAAAACCAGTTAAGTTTTTAAAAATCTGTTAGAACATATCTCAGTAAAGATTATTTTGCCCTTGTCATGTTAGTTATAACACTTAAAAGGTATTTAAAATAAATTAATGATATACAAGTAGGTGGAAGAAAGCCAACCATTGTGTTTTAAGTAGCTGCTTATTCCGAGCCCTTGGACATCAACTGAATCATAGTTATAAATGTACTTCCTAACTAGCATCCAGTGTAAAATAATCTGAGAATTGGTTAACAAAGGTTAAATCACATTTGGGACATTGAAAGGAAAACTGATGAACAGATTGTTAATGGCTGATTCTATTCTCACTAAGAGGACATCATCCCATCAAAAGAAAGAAAGGCCTTTGCATTATTAAAAGCCTGTTCTGTAATACTGTTGGGAATTTGGTTGGGTCATGAATACTGGCAGGTTGTCAGGGAAACAGGAATAAAGCAACTGAATGCATAGTCTTCTTGCAGAAATGGCTTTAGCATTGCTACTTTTGATTGCCTAATAGCCATTGTGGAATTTCTAAATGTAGCATTAATGAAGAAGAACATATTTTTCTAGTTTAATTACATATGCCTCTTTTGATATAGCAGGAATACTCTTTACCTACAGAAATATTTGTATTACGCTGTGATCTAAAAGGAAAATATTTTTTTTTCCCACAAAGTTTGAAATTTGCGTTTTGATAATTCACACCACTGTGTTACTTACTCACTTGTGATAATGGTATTACTGACCTATTTTGTGTGGTGATTTGATTTTTCTAGTAGTTGTTTGAGGGTTTGTATTAAAGTCTGCCACAGTCACATTCTCAGGGCTCCTTTTTCTAATCACTTCTTTTTTAAAAAGCATCCTGGGAGAGTTCATATCCAATGTATTGTATCTGAGAAAAGCCAACTTTCTGATGAAATGATTGGATCCCCAGTAGGGCAGAAACATGAAGATGAACAACTTGTAATGCATTATCACAAATACTTATGATTCACATCCATAGAAATTCAAAAAAGAGAAATTGGGCCTCTCCTGCAAGAGACTCTAATAAAACCTAAAATGAGAGAGTGCTGTAAAATGGTTGTTCACACATTAGGATTTAGTCTTTCCCAAACCAATATTCTGACCATAAACAGTTAAATGTTTAAATTATGGGTCCAAGAGCAATGCACAGGAGCTCAGAAAGCCTTGATGTTACATTATAGCATGTCTTGTAGATACAGCAAATTAGCCTTGAATACCTTTTTCTTCAGCTCGCTTAAGCAGTCCTTTGATATTTCTAATCCTTGTAGAATAAAAGTGTGATTTTCATTTTCTCTTGGCATTCAGGACCCTGCATCAGTGCCCCACAGAATCATTCCCAGCTCTTCAATAGTTTCCCTGTAACTTAATTCTTCAGATAAGTATGCTCCTCTTTTCTAGCCACCCCACTAACGTGATTCTGTGCAAGTTGCTTCATCCCAATGTCCTTTTGCTCTATCTATGACTTGGTTTAAATAATAGCGGCCAATACCCAAAAGTGCTTTAACAACTTTGCTGGTGTTTCTGTTACCCTTCTATTCAGACCCTGCCCTACTTAAAGTAACTAGTAGAACATTTTATTTAACATTGTGTACCAGAAATTCAGTTCTATATTTTTGATGGTATTTATCAAGATTGGAAACTCACTGTACATTAGTGTTTCTTGTGAATTGCAAATAATGGGGTCCCCTTGTGATAGCATAGAGGACAGGCCAGGAAGTCCCAAGACAATCTGTCAACCGCGAGTTTTTGATGGTATATGAGAGGGAAAATAACAAGCATGCTAGAAATGGGTTTTGAAAAGCACACCCTTGTAATGATGTAAAAGAGCTTAGAATTACTTAGTATTGAAGGAATAAATAATGGTTATTGTCTCTTCAAGACTGATATTATGCAGATACTGTGTAATTAGGAATTCTCTATTATGCCTCAGCCCACATGTTATATCCATAATATCATTGATCCATTAACCACAAAACCCACATTGTATCTGGCAGGCAGGACTTTCCTCGAGGCTAGATCTTCAGGTAGGAAATGTCTTCGAGTATAGATGTTGCAAACATGATCTTAATTTAACCTGTTTTCCTCCTGTTTACGAACTTGCATGGCCTTTGAGTTATATATTTTGGTTTGAAACACACATTTTCCCATTAGACTCAACCAACAATATTTTCACTTGTTTCCCTCTCCTCCCCACCTTGCTAAGGTTTAAGGGAGATTGATTGTAGATTCTCCTAGTCACCAGTCCCACTGCAACTTCTCTACAGTCTAGTCCAAATATTTTTATACTATATTTGTTTAAAAGTGAAAATAGGGCCTTTATGTCCAGCCTAAGGGGGTAGTTTCTTTAGAAAGAAGAACCTTTTTGACTCTGAGTATAACAGATCCTTATCTTTTATTGCAGGAACTAAATGAGCAGTTCATCAGCTAATCTTTCTTATACATCTGTTTTGGTTCCTTTACAAACAAAATATTTTACAAGCTCAACAGTGGTAAAAGGAATTCCTGACCTTGCCTGTTTTTGAAAGACTGGGGAGTTAAACTACATCCCATAGCAATCAGGCATCAAAATAATTTCTTTTTACTTCTAAAGTGTGAATGTGGGTTTGTTTTTTTTTTTTTTTAAACTGCTAATGAAAGCATTACAAAGATTAGCTTTTGAAGTGGTGAGCAGCTTTCATTTATTTTCCTTCTGGTATTCCCTCTGCCTCCAGCTAAAATTTAGAACCTTAAACATGCTACTCTTCAGTGCTAAGTTCAGTTGATGTTCTATCAAAGTGCATTTGGATTATCAAAGCTTTATTCTTATCTTGCAGCTCAGTATTCCTGAGAGAATACTCGTCAGGTTAGAATTGACAAGCCTATGTCTGGTCCTTTCAAACAGAATGTGCTCCCTTCCCTACCATGGGCCCTTGTACCTGGACTGGTTAACTCTTCTCCTGCCATGCAGGGCAAGAGGTGTCCACACTGGGATGATAAGGGAGGCTGTGTTCACTTCCAAAAAGCACAAGAGCCACTTCAGCCCTTGATGCAGTGGAAGAGAGTCACACAGAAATGATCAGCAGGGAGAGATACAGGATGACATGAGGAGATTCACAAAACTCAGGATATTGGGAGTCTTTTTTCAGTATTACACTATTGCCTAAAGAAGGAGGCTTAGATTTTTTAAATTATTTCTGGTATGGAAAATTCTGGAGGTTTTTCCAGTAATCTGTATGGATGTGAGAGTTGGACCAGAAAGAAGGTTGAGCACAGAAGAATTGATGCTTTCAAAATGTGGTGCAGGAGAAGACTCTCCAGAGTCCCTTGGACAGCACAGAGATCAAACCAGTCAATCCTAAAGGAAATCAACCCCGAATATTCATTGGAAGGACTGAAGTTGAAGCGCTAATACTTTGGCCACCTGATACAAAGAACTGACTCATTGGAAAAAACCTTGATGCTAGGAAAGATTGAGGGCAGGAGGAGAAGGGGACAACAGAGGATGAGATTGTTGGATGGCATCACTAACTCAATGGACATGAGTTTGAGCAAACCCTGAGAGGTAGTGAAGGACAGGGAAGCTTGGTGTGCTGTAGTCCATGGGGTCACAAATAGTCAGGCACAACTGAGTGACTGAAACAACAACAAAGCATTCCAGTGACAATTTCAGTTAATAGTTTGTCTTGTCTTTGATGTCAAAAGTTAACACCAGTGAATTTTGCTTTCATATGTTTCACGGATGTCATTTTTTCTTCAAATCCCCATAGTTATTGGCTCCTGAAAATTTGTGTACTTTGGGATTTCTTAGATGTTATCTCCTTCTGAAAATTGAGACACATTAAATTTAATCATGGAGTGAAATCAGATTAAACCAGTGTTATCTCCTGCGTGCACCAAACAGCATTTTGAGGCAGAGTTGGAAACTGCATGATTTTACTTCAAGACCTTACTTCAAGATTTGTTGATCCTTGGATGTCTCACTATAGTGACATTTATCCAAAGATAAGAATAGCAGACTGGATTTTGAAATTCTGTGATTTTCTGGGGTTATGGTAAGATGGGTAAATACCTGTAGAGTGATGGGCGCAAAAAGCAACTGTAATGTCTAACAGCAGTAGTAGTACAAGAGGGAAGCAGCTGCATGAGCCCTGTGTTCAACGAGCATGGCCGCACATGAAAGGTCCACTATTGGGTAGAAGTTAGAAGGGGCACAGGATCAGAGGATATACTTTAAAGCAGAGCTGTTTTGTAAAAGTCAGGGTCATATGATTTCCGAGCTGTCTGGTGAGCCTGAGACTTTGAGTGTGTCCCCTGAAGGAACAAGAATCACTAGCATTATTGAACTGAGGACAGCGAAAATGAAGTTTTAAGAGATCACTTCTGTTTATGATCCTGAAATCAACCAAGCTTACCACAAATTTTGCATTAATTAAATGTGGCTGAAATATGAAACATGGTGGGTACTGAAATAGATGACAGTTCAGCTGTCTGAGAAGTTTCATTTTTACTTGGTTATTAGTCATAGACTAGCTTCCACCTGGTCAGTTCCAGTTCCTGGTCAGTATACTTAAACTATATACTCTCAAAAGGAAATATGAGACCCAAGAATGATGGATCTAAGTACTGGAAAATTTAATTATTTTATATTTTATACTACAAGATTTGAGGTAAAATCAGTGGTGGATCCCAAATCCAGATTTTTAGCAAAATATATTGAAAATGAATTTTCTGCTGTCTCCTCCCTCTCTCCTCCTCTTTACAACACACACATGTACATGCACAAATGTACATACACACGCACGTGTGCCCTCCATGCTCAGATGAGGCTAGATTCAGAGGCAATTTCTCTTGATATATAACTTTAATGAAATGCACCCAGGAAGTTTCATTTTGATGGGTAGGGTACATAAAATCTTGGCACTTTTATTTAGGACTGTGTACACATTGATACTTTCCAGTTTCATCAAAAACAAATTTAACAGAAGAGTTCAATATTTTATAAGTTGTTGCACTTAGAATCCAGGGTGTTTAACTGGCGCTGTCTTCCCTCCCTCAGGAGATTGCTGACAGCTCTGACAAATTTAAATCAAAGTCTCCTTTCAGACAAGTTTTCATGGTGATGAATAATAGTTGGGGGCTTTTCTATTTTCCTATATAAAGTGTTTCTTATATGAAAAGGACACTCATAAGTTTTTAAACATCTATTAACTCTGAGTATTTATTGATGCATGCTTATTTTAAAAATACATACAAGGTTGCTAAATATTATCAATTAAAAAATACTTTGAAATGCCAGCATCTGGAGATACCTATGTAGGTAGGCCTATATGTAGGTTCTGTTGCAGCATAGGCTCATACTGTTTTATTATTGTGGCTTTATAATATTATCTAGTATGTGATAGGGCAAGTAGCCCTCAACAATCTTCTATTTCATTTATCAAGAGCTGTTTCATTTTGGGAATTACAGAAAAAAATTTTTTCTTTGATTATTGACAAGGCATTATGTGGTCAATATGTTCACCTGTATGTATATATATTTATATTATGTGTCTTCATAATATTGGTCATTTGTTCAAATTGTTCTTGCACGTCTTAATCGGCTAGATACATTTCTTGAGCTAATCCAATGTATGTTCTGTTTGGCGTTGCTATTGTTGATATATTTTCTGGTTTTGCTTATATTCAATCATTCATTTACTTGTTTATTCAACCTCTTTTGAGCATCTTCCAGAAAGCAAGCATGCAATTCTAGAGAAGAGAATGTAATGGGAATGTTTCCTGTTGGTCACAAGGCATGACTCTGGCTTTTGCTTTGAGATACACATATATACATCTCCAGGCTTAGCTTTCTGTCCAACACATATGCATATAGCACACATGTGTTTACGATCTGGATTAAATATGCATTTATTCCTACAGTAAAAGAAGTTTGTTCTCTTTATCAGGACTTATCTGGGGCTAATATGTCATTTGTTAACAGATTTCCTAATGGAGGGTCATCCCTGAAAGTCTTAAATGAACCTCACTTGATCATGTTTTATTATTCTTTAAATATATTGTATAATTATATTTGCTATTTTATGAGTTTCATTAAAATTTATAAGGGTGATTTTTTATAGTTTTCTAGTTTCTAACTCTCTGCCTTTATATTTATTATGTATTCCTTCTGTTTTCCTAAAGTTAATTTCATAGTTCTTCCAAAATTTCCAAGTTGAATACATTATGCAGTTATTTTAATTATTATTTAATAAATGTGTTTAAGGCTATGAATTTTCTTCTGTATACTGCTTTAGTTATGTCTCATAGGTTTTGTATGTAGTGTTTTCTTGATTTTCTCTTTGTCAGAATTAACTCAGACATAACTTATATTGTAGATCTAGTCTTTGCTTTTATTGATTTCTGATTTATAATTACTATTATTCTTATTTGGTAAATATATGCTACTATAATATTTACCATTATCAAATTCTGTGCTAAGCTTTGCTTGATAACATCATTGATTGCTCCTCAGACATCTGAAATATAGCTGTTTTCAGACAGAGATTCTGGGGCTCCTAATATGGCATTTGTGGTTAAGCACATGGATCCATCGTAGCTAAACTTACCAGAAACAAATTAATTAACATCATTAATCTCAATGTTCTCATCTCTAAAAAGGATATGAAATTTGTACTTAATGAGATGAAAATCAAATGATATAATGCAAGTAAATGCCATAGAAACTATTACTAGTAACATTATTATTATTACATTTGTCTAAGATCAAAGAGACAGTGAGTGGCAGTGAGGATCAGAGCCTGATTCTAATGTTCAAGGCCTTACACTCCACTCCTAATGGATACTATTTCCAGTTGGCTATTTTGTGTACCTTAATTCATTTGGATAGTTCACAAATTGGGAGATGAATTTGTAATTGCACATTAACAGGCTACATTTCAGGAAGCCATATGAATATATTTTTGATTGAGCTATTGTTATAAGAGTATAGTTTATTGTTGTTTCAGTAACTATTGAGGCTTCATTTGCCTTTGATTCGACAGTCTAATCATCACTCTTGTCAATATTAACAACTGTGAATGGCTTATGCTTTTAATGGTAATTATCTGCATACCATCTCATACAGTTGTTAGAGTACCACTGCCTTATGGGCATAGAAACTGAAACAATAAAGGAGACGTCTGCCTTTTAAAACCGTGTTGGATAAGCAGAAACTGAAAACTTGAGGCAAGATTGAGTTTGCTCAACCCAAATGCAAATACTTACATTTTGTTAATTTTATTATATTGACTTTCTTTTGGATTTTTTATCATTGAACATTTTAGCACTGCTTTCTTGCTTTGAAATGCAAATATTATTCTAATAGATTAGTCTCATACCAGCTTAAATTAAGTAGGATGTTATTATAGTTCAGAGGCTGAAATTCTCTGTGTTTGTGAATTGAGTTTGTTTATTTTATTGTTTTGCAAAAAAAAATATTTACACTGAATCATATAAAATAACATTTTTGTTGCTATTAATAAAGAAGAAATGTTGGCTCTCTGTCTATGCAGAGAATGAATAAAAAAGGGAAAGAGAACAGCGTATAAATATATTCATCACTTTCACAATCTTTCAAATTGAGATAAACATCAAGTCATTGAAGTTTAATATATGAAATGTAAGTGTGTGTGTATATATATTCATTTATTTTGTAAAACAATTTTTATCTGATATGTAAGTATTCATTGATATGATTCCCCAAAGTCCAATTTGTTTTCTGAATATTGACTCTTTTTTTAGTTGATTGCTTAAATCATTTTCAAGGTGTCCATGTTTTTCCTCACTTGGACAAAAAGGGAAAATATATATTCTTGCTATTTCTCAATTCTAAATAAATTGGAGTGAATGAAATTTTTGTTTTCACTAGGCAAATGCTATTTGGAAATTCCACCATGTTAATGGAGGGGACAGCTTTGATTATATCGGATTTAGTGGCTCAGCGGTAAAGAGCCTTTGGTAAAGTGGTAAAGTGCCTGCCTATGCAGGAGATGCAGGTTCCTTCCCTGGGTTGGGAAATCGCCTGGAGGAGGAAATGGGAACTCGCTCCAGACAGCCTGGAGAATCCCATGGACAGAGGAACCTGACAGGCTATGGTCTATGGGGTTGCAGGGAGTCTGACATGACTGAGCACACACACTGCTAGGGAAAGCTTGGATCCTCTTGTGGCTTAATTGGGCCAGCATATGTATTAAATGAAACAGAAAGGCACTTCACTTGTCCCCCAGTATGTGATTGTGCCCTTCCTTACGAGCTTGGAAGCAGAGATGGTGATCCCAGAGTTGGAAGCCAGCATAGAGAGGAGCGTATTCAGAGAAACGTACAAGGTGGCATTCTGCAGAGATATTGATGCCTCTCCTGACTGGTCATATGGTTCCTAAAGTTCTAACACATATGACAACAGAACCACACTGATGGGTGGCCCAGCTGTTTGCTGCTCAGGGCTCCAAAACATCACTGTATTAGTTAGAAAATGTAAGCTCGATTAATGTATAGCTTCATTTTACTCTTTGCATAATGAGAAATGTAAATTAGTTTCAATATTCTCTCCACTCATGTAGAGGAAAAAAAAAATCCACACACCCATCTCTGAAGTGTATGTCCATCTAATGGTGCAAAATACAGGCTCTGTACTAATTCTGAACATTATAGCACACAAGCAACTAAATTTGGCAGTTTAAGCCCATAGAACTGTTATGCATGGTGTAGAGCTAGTTAATGGGAATAAATTCTATATGCTATTTTTTAATTTTTTTTTTTTTTTTTTACTTTACAATACTGTATTGGTTTTGCCATACATTGACATGAATCCACCACGGGTGTACATGAGTTCCCAATCCTGAACCCCCCTCCCACTACCCTCCCCATATCATCTCTCTGGGTCATCCCAGTGCACCAGCCCCAAGCATCCTATATCCTGTATCGAACCTAGACTGGCGATTCATTTCTTACATGATAGTATACATGTTTCAATGCCATTCTTCCAAATCATCCCACCCTCTCCCTGTCCCACAGAGTCTAAAAATCTGTTCTATACATCTGTGTCTCTTTTACTGTCTTGCATACAGGGTTATCATTACCATCTTTCTAAATTCCATATATATGTGTTAGTATACCCTATTGGTGTTTTTCTTTCTGGCTTACTTCACTCTGTATAATCGGCTCCAGTTTCATCCACCTCATTAGAACGGATTCAAATGTATTATTTTTAATGGCTGAGTAATACTCCATTATGTATATGTACCACAGCTTTCTTATCCATTCAACTGCTGATGGACATCTAGGTTGCTACCATGTCCTGGCTATTATAAACAGTGCTGCAATCAACATTGGGGTACACATGTCTCTTTCAGTGCTGGTTTCCTCAGTGTGTATGCCCAGCAGTGGGATTGCTGGGTCATAAGGCAATTCTATTTCCAGTTTTTTAAGGAATCTCCACACTGTTCTCCATAAGGGCTGTACCAACAGTGTAAGAGGGTTCCCTTTTCTCCGCACCCTCTCCAGCATTTATTGCTTGTAGACTTTTGGATCACAGCCATTCTGACTGGTGTGAAATAGTACCTCATTGTGGTCTTGATTTGCATTTCTCTGATAATGAGTGATGTTGAGCATCTTTTCATGTGTTTCTTAGCCATCCGTATGTCTTCTTTGGAGAAATGTCTATTTAGTTCTTTGGCCCATTTTTTGATTAGGTCATTTATTTTTCTGGAATTGAGCTGCAGGAGTTGCTTGTATATTTTTGAGATTAGTTGTTTGTCAGTTGCTTCATTTGCTATTATATTCTCCCATTCCAGAGGCTGTCTTTTCACCTTGCTTATAGTTTCCTTTGTTGTGCAGAAGCTTTTAATTTTAATTAGATCCCATTTGCTTATTTTTGCTTTTATTTCCAGTATTCTAGGAGGTGGATCATAGACGATCTGCTGTGATTTATGTCAGAGAGTGTTTTGCCTATGTTCTCCTCTAGGAATTTTATAGTTTCTGGTCTTACGTTTAGATCTTTAATCCATTTTGAGTTTATTTTTGTGCATGGTGTTAGAAAGTGATCTAGTTTCATTCTTTTACAAGTGGTTGACCAGTTTTCCCAGCACCACTTGTTAAAGAGACTGTCTTTAATCCATTGTATATTCTTGCCTCCTTTGTCAAAGATAAGGTGTCCATAGGAGTGTGGATTTATCTCTGGGCTTTCTATTTTGTTCCATTGATCTATATTTCTGTCTTTGTGCCAGTCCCATACTGTCTTGATGACTGTGGCTTTGTAGTAGAGCCTGAAGTCAGGCAGGTTGATTCCTCCAGTTTCATCCTTCTTTCTCAAGATTGCTTTGGTTATTCGAGGTTTTTTGTATTTCCACACAAATTGTCAAATTATTTGTTCTAGCTCTGTGAAAAATACCGCTGGTAGCTTGATAGGGATTGCATTGAATCTGTAGATTGCTTTGGGTAGTATACTCATTTTCACTATATTCACTCTTCTGATCCATGAACATGGTATATTTCTCCATCTATTAGTGTGCTCTTTGATTTCTTTCATCAGTGTTTTATAGTTTTCTATATATAGGTCTTTAGTTTCTTTTATCAGAGCAGAAAAAGAAATAAAAGGAATCCAAATTGGAAAAGAAGAAGTAAAACTCTCACTGTTTGCAGATGACATGATCCTCTAACAGAAAACCCTAAAGACTCCACCAGAAAATTACTAGAGCTAATCAATGAATATAGTAAATTTGTGGGATATAAAATCAACACACAGAAATCTCTTGCATTCCTATACACTAATAGTGAGAAAGTAGAAAAAGAAATTAAGGAAACAATTCCATTCACCATTGCAATGAAAAGAATAATATTTTCTAAATTTTTAAGTTCTTAAATGATTCAAATACCTTAAATACTTAAATGATTGAAATACCTAGAGTGTCCAAGTGAAAGCTAGAAAGAAGCTATTTTGAAAAAGATTTTGTAATCACATCTATACAAAGTAGACTTTTCCTTTGGAGAGGAATTTGTCATTTAGTTTAGATGGATGGAGGGAAAATTGTCAGTGAAATGAAGTTAATTCCAGATAGAATAACTTGCTTTGATGTATTTAGCACATATAATAATTCCCTTATTATGAAGCATTAAACATTTTTAATAGAATGTTTTTAGTCACCTCTATTAAAATACTAGGCAGATTGCTAAAGGAGATTTATTTGAAGGCATGGCTAATTTAGAAACCTTTCCAGTTGTCCACCATCTAAATTCTACTGTATATGACAGCAACTAATCTAAAACTTATATTTTCTACAGATTTCAAAGTTCTTCAAAAAGTGAAAAAAAATCCAACTTTCTTTATAAACTTAAAATGTGCAAGGTGTCCTATAGTCTTTTGTCAGTCAAGATCCATTTTGAGAATATTTAAAATAATACTTCTTAGAACATGCTATCACACCTGGCAGACCAAACAGCCAGATGGTAGCTGAGATCATATGTCTTCAAAATTATGTCATTTAAATATTATGGAGTTTGAAGAAGATTCCTAGCAGATTGTCGTATATTCCTTGAATGCTCAGCTTTCAGACAAATCTATTTTGAGTATCTAGGTTGTATAGGACACTGCATCAGACAGTGATGATATAAGAAGAATGAGATGTTCTTCACTTGAAGACAGTGCATCTGGGGTGTTGTACAACTGTGGATCATACACATCATTAAACACTGAGTTAACTGGTGAATGGAAAACAAGACAGCCTATAGTTTACTGCAAAAGTCAGGAAATGTAAATAGTTTTTTGTTCATCTAGAACTTATGTCTAGATAAGTATTCTAGACTTAAAATGGTATTGAGTTGCCATGGGACAGTAGAGACATTGGCAATCAAGACTCTGCTTTCTGCTGTTCATCTACCACCTTTATAAGTGAAAGTCACTCAGTCATGTCCGATTCCTTGCGACCCCGTGGACTGTATAGTCCATAGAATTCTCCAGGCCAGAATACTGGAGTGGGTAGCCTTTCTCTTCTCCAGGGGATCTTTCTAACTCAGGGGTTGAACCCAGGTCTCCCACATAGCAGGCAGATTCTTTACCAGCTGAGCCACAAGGAAATCCCACCATTTTATAAAATCATTATTTTTCAGTCTTACTATCTTGTTTTACAAAGGAAGAAGTTAATATCTCTAGGGCTTCTTGTAAAACATTCAGATTCTTTATTATTGCATTAACCAGCAGAGTTACAACTCATTACTATGCAGTAGACTTTTGCAAGATGTCCAGGTATTTTAAATAGACACCGTTTATGTTGGAATTGATTTTAGAAGGAAAGCAAATGTAGTCATTTCCAACCATAGGGACATTTGAAGGCATTCATAAGAGAAGGTAGTAACAGTCCCAAAATATAAAAACTGTGAAAATGGTTTCTACAGACATAAGATTGGGGTTATTCTGGACTACCCTTTATTGCTCTTGGATCTCTGAAAATGCCCAGTTTACTCCAGGTCCATCAAGGACTACCTCTTGAAGTAGTACTCCAGTCATAACTGCAACTGCTTGAATATGGATGCTCAAGTACCAGAACTGAGTGACCAGTTCCCAAGACTGGAAGTTCCCTTGAGTACTGTACCCATTCATCTCACTGCACACCTGCTGTGATTCCACACACTCCTGGGGCTCCAGGCTCCTGTAGGATTCTCTCAGAGCGCTTTCCTCTTTCCCTGTGCATTAAGCAAGGTCAGTCGCCTAGAAAGAATTTAAATGGTATTTTTTGACCTCCTACTTGGCAGGTCAATTGCTTTGGCAGAGTACTAACCTTCCTCCCAAGTGCTGATCAGTTATCTGTATTTTCTGCAACATCCTCCAATTATCATTGAAAGATGTTAAGAGTGGAATTTTCTTACCTGCAGTAGAGAAATGAAATCAGAAGAAAAGTTCCTTTTAATCAGTAGAGCTGAAGTTGAGTATACATAATCACTGTAAGGGAAAGAAGTAAATCTTTTTGCTCTTCACCCAACCTTGACTCCCTCAAGCAGCCTAAACTGGGTTTTCTGATTTTTTGGAAGAGTTAGAAGTTTTGCTTTTGTGCCTGGAATTACTCAGCTGAGTTAATTTTGTGGGCTCATCAAAAAGCTGTCTCACCATCATTGAAACTCTTTATGGCATAATTCAGCTTTGTATATAGTTATTTCTTTAAGTCAAACCACCCTGCTAGAAAAACAATATGTATAATATATGCATATTCTAGTACATTACTGATTTTTTAAAAAAATTCTCTCTTCTGATATCATCCTTGCATATCACCAGAGCTGAATACATACTGTTTGAATGAATGAGTGGATGAATGAAGAAAATGGCATGCCCTCTTGGCTATGGAAAAATAGAAAGGTTTTATGGAATTTATGTAGTGACATATAGAGAGAAGAATTTCTTGGTTTTATACTTGTGATTTTATATTAAATACATTCATGGGAAGAGGAAATATTTATGGATGTGGTTATAAAAACACAGTTTTTATTCTTGTTTAGGAAGCAATTTGTGTCTGCCCTGTCTCTTAAGATCAGTGAGATCCTAAAAATTAAGCACTTAATGCTTATCAAATAGAAAACACAGACTGTAGCCTAGTAACCTTTTCTGCATCAGAGGATTAGAAATGAGGCTAAGTGGTGATTCATAGAGACGGTGATTACGTGTTTTCAGCTTATCCCAATGTATAAGTGACATTTAAACCATTTTCTGTAATTTGAAATTGATACATTATGGTTTCAAAAGGTTACTAACAGTAATCCTTATCAATCTCTGACCCTTTCAGTAAATATCCAATGTTTAACTTAATAGCTTAATGATATTTTGATATAGTATTATAGACTTGTGTGAGTTGAAATTGAAATAATTATGAAATCCACAAACGACTTAATAATTGGATCTGAAAATAGAAACTGGTTTTTGTGATCTCTATTTTCCCATTAAGTACAGGAAACATTAATTAGCAGGTGTTCTAATAACTACCCAGTTCCAAAGAGGGAAAAGAAGGGTATTTCACTTTTTTTCTGCAGGTTTTTAGGAATTTGGATTCAATAATAAGTCTAGTAAAACCAAATTTCAGTTGTGAGCTTATACGAATTAGAGTGAAGTTATCTTACAAGCAATCCTTTTACACACGTGTACAGTGTCCTAATCTATTAGTCTACAAATCATAATTCATAAAGAAATCACTTTATGAAGTGATTTAAACTAAAAATGACACTGCCTATTTTAAATCAGTCATTTATCTGAGTGTTTTGGGGAAAAATATACTATTTCACAAATTGTATTCCCAGAACACTGGTGTTCCACCCAGCAAGTATTCCCTAATGAATCAAGCTCTGTAAATGATTTAAGCAAAACAAACTTCTTGGAGAGTCCTAATACATATTAGCTCATTTAACACTCTGAATAGTTCTCCAACAAAGAAACTTTACATTTGCATAACCCAGAGTTTCCCAAACCTCTCTGGATCACTTGATTCCGCATTAGCCCCTTGACCATTTCATATGATAGTAGGTTTCAGAGGAGGAGAATTCAAATTAAATGATAAAGAATTTAGCTTACAAATTCATTTACTTAATTTCCCCCTATTTGGTAAAAAAAAAAAAAAAAGTGCCCTTCAAATATAAGGTGGTATTTTATTTTTTTAGAGAACTTTTAGGTTTATAGCAAAATTGAGAGGCAAGACAGAGCTTTCCCTGCTCCCTCCTTAATATGCAACCCTCCCCATCATCAGCCATCCTTCATTAGAGTGGTTACAGCTGGTTGAGATACCATAAGTATCCAAAGTCTGTAGCTTAGCTTAGAATTCACTCTTGGTGATGTACTTTCCATAAGTTTGGAGAAATGTATGAGTTTGGACAAATGTATGAGTTGTTCATTATTATGGTATCATAGGTTCTTCCCAGGTGGCATAGTGGTAAAGAAAATGTCTACCAGCACAGGAGACACAAGAGGCATGGGTTCAATCCGTGGATTGGGACGATCCCCTGGAGATGGAAATAGCAACCCACTCCAGTATTTTTGCCTGGAAAATCCCCATGGACAGAGGAGCCTGGTGGGCTATGGTTAATAGGGTTGCAAAGAGTCAGACAGGACTGAGCACAGAGCACAGGGTATTTTCATTGCACTAAAAGTAGAAAGATGTTTTTAATTCAACTTTGTGCTGTGAACACAGCTTCCAAATAAAAACATATTTTATGCAGAGAGAGAAAAAGGAAAGGTAAGAAGAAATGGAGGTAAAAGTAAAGTGAGAGTCAAGTAGTCACTGAATCAGAAAATAATTTCAAACCCAGTCTCTAGCAGCACTTCTTAAGATCAGATCTCTGGACTAGCAGCAGGAGAATCACTGGGGATCTTGCTGAAAATTTAGAATCCCAAATCTACAGAATCAAACTCTGGGGATGTGCCCAATGAGCTGAGCTTTAGTCGGTTGTCCAGGTGATTCTGGTGGGTGAACATGTGTGGAAGCTGGAGAAGAGATTCCTCACCCTGAGCGTGGGAGTGTAGACCTTGAGATCTCAAGCTTCTCCTTGTGATGGGTGGGCTCTGCCACCTGATTTTTGAGGTGCTTGTTGAAAAGCTGTCAAGGAGCAGAGCAGGGTGGTTCTGTGGTGTCTGTCATGATGATGAAGGGTGTATTAAGCGATTTGAAAACAGGTCAATATCTGTCCTTCTTCCACTTCCTCATGACATACTTCCTGGTTAACCCTGTACAATCTGATTTCTGTCATGGAAGACCTTCAGGTATGTACAGTGTGTGAGTTGGGAGGTCTTTGCACTTGTCTTGTGACATATTTTGATTTTAGCAAGACTGAGAGTGCACCACTCAATAGTTAGATCCCTGTATTCTCCTAAAAGCAGGATATATTTGCAGCAACAGGTGTGTGTGTGTGTGTGTGTGAGACAGTGTGTGTGTGTGTCTGTGTGTGTGTGTGTGTGTGTGTGTGTACCTAAGTATCCTCTCTAAATCCCATGGATTTGACCCTTTGCTGAAAGTTCATCTCAGCCTGCTTTTCATGTATCTACAGTGATGTGGGGAGAGTAAAATACAGATTGGAATAAAATGGGGGGGGGGTGGATCTAGTCTACAAATGTGTAGTTAAAGGGCAAGTTGCATGATCTTAATAGGGTAAAGGTCTTGTCATGTGTCCTGCAGTCTCACACTGAGGAAAGCAATATAGGAAATGAAGCTTCTTCCCCAGCAATCAGGCAGTGCTTTAAGAGGCTCTGCTGTAATTACAGACACCCAGATTGTCATCCACTCTTAAAAACTCAGTGAATGATATTAGCTCTGGTACCCAAGATATTTTGGTTAGTGACCAATTCCTTCCTTAAGCAGAGAGCAGGCCCAGTGTGTAAATTATCTGGCTAATTCTTGGCACTGGATTTAACAAAGGTAAAAGAGAGAGTGAAGACATTTGGTTAGTCTGTCTTTTAGCACCCAGCTAAATTTACCATATTGCTATGTAAAGGATCAAAGCAGTGGTCTTCCTAGGAAGGGGTGTTACTTCTCACTTTGGTAGACCCCCAGAACCCTTCTCCCAGATCTCAGGATCCCAGACCTGTGAATCAAAAAGTAGCTGCTCTTGACTTTGTGCTGTATGGTTAAGCACTCTCAGTCATATGGCCATGAATATCAGTTATCAATTATATTGCTTTAGTCTTGGGCATCCTTGATATCTTTGTAGGACTGGACATCAGACTTTCTGACACAGCTTGTCTCAATAGATTTCAGTGTCCTCTTCTGACCTTTCTGCCCCATTGGAGTACTTCTTTACCATCTGTCTGTGATTTATAGATGCTTATTTTTGTCTTTAAAGGGGAATATTTCCTTAATTTAAGAATATTAAATATTAATATCAAGCCACACTCTCCTAACTGTAGGAATCAAATTAATTTTGTGCCCTATACTGTCCTTATGTTTACCTCCTATTTTCATAAGCAAACCTGATTCTTCAATTGCTTCTTTTTCAGAGCTAGAGGAAATATCTTTTATAACTTGTACTTTCATTGGCCAGCAATTAACACCATTTGTGCTGTTTTTCTGTTTTCCCATGTGCATACTAACACAGTTTACATGTTTTAATAATATTCAGATGGGTATTCTACTAGTTTTGCCTAATCTTATACATTGCTTGTTTTCTCATATATTGAAAAATCTCAGTGGTTGAAATCTTCACTGTCTCTATCATCCTCACCATATGGATGAATTTCAGTGTTAATTGATGCTCCTAATGATGTCTATGAAGTGCTGTGTGATCCTAAAGACCCTGCTAAATCATCAAAGAATAGATTTTATTTAATAATATCTGAGTTTTTCATCTCTTTGTAAGTCATATTAAATATACTAAGTTGCATATCTAAGTAGCATATTTGATAACTAAATGATACCACCATATACAATTAGAGACTCTGCCAAGTCCTCAGTTTCTATCAATGTTCAAAACATTTTGTGGATTTGTGTAGGTTTAATGACTACTTGGGTTGTAAACACTTTAAAGATTTAACAACAATAAATTGTTTTTTTTAATATTAACACATTTTTGAAATCTTGAAATTCAATATGACTGATTTTCACTAAAGAAAATATCTAAAATTGATGTTTCCTTAAATTACCTCTAATTTTGCACTGACTGTAGAAAAGAAAATGGGACAGTCTCACACTCTGTGGTACTTAATTCACTGTTACTTTGCAGAAAAAAAAGAAACAGGTATATACAATTCAATAGATCTCTACTATTAATTAATTCCTGAACAAATAATGAATTTTCATTAATTTATGAAGATAAGAATACATAGGATAATAGATTGGTGCAAATGTAATTGCAATATTGGATAGTGAATTTTAAGTCATTATAACTAGGCTCAAACACATCTTTATCAATCAAAATAGGAACCATTACAATCAACACATTTTTGCCATGAGAAATAAGTTTGTATATTACTATAGCATAAAAGTCTGTGCCTTGGGATTCGACAAACTCTTGAAAAACATTTTCTGCCTCCTGCCGGTTGTGGAAGCATTTTCCCTGCAAAAGGTTGTTGAGATCCTTGAAGTGGTAGTCAGTTGGTAAGAGGTCAGGTAAATATGGTGGGTGAGGCAAAACATCATAACTCAGTTGTTGAAGTTTTGAAGTATTGGTTGTGCGACATGTGGTTGAGCATTGTTGGACCCTTTCTGTTGACCAATGCTGGCTGCAGGTGTTGCTGTTTTCAGTGCATCTCATTGATTTGCTGAGCATATTTCTCAGATGTAATGGTTTTGCTGGGGTTCAGAAAGCTATGAGATGGTTGGATGGCATCACTGACTCGATGGACCTGAGTTTGGGTAAACTTCAGGAGTTGGTGATGGACAGGGACAGCTGGTGTGCTGAGGCCCTGCTGCTGCTGCTAAGTCACTTCAGTAGTGTCCGACTCTGTGCGACCCCGTGGACTGCAGCCTACCAGGCTCCTCCGTCCATGGGATTTTCCAGGCCCATGGGGTCACAAAGAGTCAGACACAACTGAGCAACTGAACTGAGAATGCTGTAGTGTATCAGATGGGCAGCAGACCACCAAGTAGTGACCATGACTGTTCTTTTGGTGCTGTTTGGCTTTGGGAAGGGCTTTGGAGCTTATTCTCAGTCGATCCACTGAGTTGGTAGCCATCAGTTTTCATATACAATCCACTTTTCATCACACATCACAATCCGATCAAGAAATGGTTCATTGTGGTTGCCTAGAATAAGAGAAGATGATCCTTCTAAATGACAGTTGTTTTAGATTTTCGGTTAGCTCATGAGGCACCCTCTTATTGTGCTTTTCACCTTTCCAAATTGCTTCAAATGCTGAATGACCATAGAATGGCCTACATTGAGTTCTTTGTCAAGTTTTCATCAATGCGTCAATGATGCATTCAGTTGGTTGTTGTCAACTTCCGGTGGCTGGCCACTGTTGTCCTCATCTTCAAATCTCTCATCTCCTTTGCAAAATTTCTTGAACCACCACTGCACTGTACATTTGTTAGCAGTTCCTGGGCCAGATGCATTGTTGATGTTGTGAGTTGTATCCATTGCATTATGACCCATTTTGAACTCAAGTAAGAAAATCACTTGACTTTGCTTATAGTCTAACATCATTTCCATAGTCTAAAATAAATATAAAACAAACAGCAAGTAATAAGTGATTAGCATAAAATATAAAGTGAGAAATGCACATTAAAATGATGTATAACACAACCACATTTATTTAAGATATTCCAATATTAAATGGCAAAGTTCAACAGTGCAAAACCATGATTACTTTTGCACCAACCTAATATATTTACATGGTAGGAACAGACAAATGTCTGAAACTTAGGAAAACATCAGCAGAAATGTCAGAAAAGATGTGTGAAATATTCAGATTAACCTATGTGTACTTTTGTAGCTGAAAACAAAATCTTTATGATGTTTTCAATCAATTCATGACAAAGTGAGATTTTTAAATCCAGGAAAATATATTGGAATACTCACTCAAAACATTACAGAAAGAGGACATTATTTACAGTTTAAGGACTTGAGTTTTGAGTGAAAAATTGATGGATTTTTTTCATCACTCCTTACACATTTTTAGAATTCTGATGGGCCCAACTTCCATTACAACTTCATCCACAAGCCCTTTTACTTCATGGCATGATAACATTCACTGAGGAGTATTGAAGGGATCTGAAAAAAAGATAGAGGTGGGAAGGGAAAAATAGTATGATTGGTATATATTTTCTGAGATGCAGGAAAGTGAAACTGAAGGGAGAAAGGATGTGTGATGAATGAAAACATTTGTATTATCTGGCATCTTGATGAAGAAATATAATGAAAAATTGACTATGTGAGTTTCTGATTTAATCTTGATATGCTCATGAGGAAACCCTCCTTAGAAAAGGAAGTGACTCTTATAAAGATGAGTGCGTACATGCTAGTTGGATGGAGTGGGAGGATACATTCCAGGAGGGAACAATGCATGAGAAAAGCAAAGACATAGCAGCCTGTGTTATATGGGAACTGGAAGCAGTTGAAATACCTCGATTTGGGAAGGTAAAGTAGGCATAGTGGTCATGCCCAAAAGCACCTGGACTCAGATTAATAGTGGCTTTTATATGACATGGTATTGGAGGTATGTAGGAGATGTGAGTTCGATACCTGGGTTGGGAAGAACTCTTGGAGGAGAAATGGCAACCCACTCCAGTATTCTTGCCTGTTAAATCCCATGGAGCCTGGTGGGCTACAGTCCTTAGGGCTGCAAAGAACCAACAAAGGTCCATCTAATCAAAGCTATGGTTTTTCCAGTAGTCATGTATGGATGTGAGAGTTGGACTATAAAGAAAGCTGAGCACCAAAGAACTGATGATTTTGAACTGTGGTGTTGGAGAAGACTTTTTGAGAATCCCTTGGGCTGCAAGGAGATCCAACCAGTCAATCCTAAAGGAGATCAGTCCTGGGTGTTCATTGGAAGGACTGATGCTGAAGCTGAAGCTCCAATCCTTTGGCCACCTGATGTGAAGAACTGACTCATTTGAAAAGACCCTGATGCTGGGAAAGATTGAAGGCAGGAGGAGAACGGATGGCATCACTGACTCAGGGGACATAAGTTTAAGTAAACTCCGGGAGTTGGTGATGGACAGGGAGGCCTGGAGTGCTGGATCCATGGGGTTGCAAAGAGTCAGATGTGAATGAGCAACTGAACTGAGCACAAAAGCAACAAACAACCTCACGGAGTTTGGACTTTCCAGTATTCAATGCGGAGCCAATGCAGGATTTTGAATAGGGGGGAATATGTGGTCAAATTTTTGCTTGGAGACCATTTATTTTGATAGAATTATGTAGGGAAGAGGAAGAGACCTGGGCTAGAGTTACAGCATTGAAAGTAATCATCTAGATGAGAGAAGCAGCTATTACGGTGACTGAGAACGGTTCCATTAATATAGTAAATTAGAAGAGAGGCAAGACAGAGCTTGGAGATCACCTGATTTGTACACAATTAAACAGTAAAATAGGCTTCTGTATAATTGATATAAAGAGAGTGAGGAAGATTTAAATATTTCAGAAAGACTTTTCTGCACTGACTACTGTTAAGACAGTATCAGTAAACCTTCCTTTCTGACTGATCAATCTTTCCCTCTAGTAGGGGAAAATATGCCAGCATCTACACAAAACTGACAGTTACTTTTGAGAATGTGCAAGAGAATAAAATGCATTCTGGGCTCTAAATTGTAGGGGATATTTTTGAGTCTCTGTGATGTTTATCAATTAATTGAAAGTTATGTTCATGTTTGATATGAAGAAAAGTTCAGCTGTCAATAGGAAAATAAACAAAGGAAAAGCAATGTGTTTTAAGAGACACATGGAAACTGTTTAATGCTCTTAGAGTAATTTTCCTAAGTGTATCTCTCAATCACAGTAGGTCTCTATTCTGGACTTTATTGATCGTTAAAAGCTGAAACACTTAATGAACTGAGCATGACTTATAGTATGAATTTAGCAAATGTTCTTGAAGAGCAGAAGTAGAATCTGTTTGAAAACGTATTTTTATTGTGCTTATTGTTTAGGCCCTAGTTCCCTTTATAAGATGACAAAACTTTTAAAGCTCACTTAATTATATTCAATATTGACTTTTGAGTTGTCATGGCCTTGACAGTTTTTTAGTCAACTCTCATATTTTATTTTCATAACTATAAAAGTCCCAATATAAAATTGTATTTAAAATTAAAAGAAAGGACTTTTACATTGCTCATTTGAGTCATATGCTAATTCACACATGGCCCACCATAGTTTCTTGCATATAGCAGGTGTTACAAAATGAACAGTAAATGATTTTAAAAAGTAAGGCCTTCTGCATTCTCAACTGAAAACAATGTATGGGAATATTCCCCAATATATTCCCTAAAATGCAAGAGAGGTTCAGGAGTTCCTATGACTGCTCCCCTCTGATTCTTCCAGATCTCTTCCAGGTATTTCAAAGCCCCACTGGGATTCAGAAGACCTAGGGGATGTAGTCAATAAGTGTAGCTGTTTTATCTATCCATCAAAGCCTCCATCCATCTCTCCATCAGAATATATTAAATAATATGCCTAACAGTGTGCTATATTGGGACTGAAGAGTGACGTGTTATCCTTGATTTCACTGAATATATATATAGATTTTTGGACCATTTATACATAGAAGCAGGATAGCTATAAAGATGATGAGTCTTGCCAGAGAAATTCATGGTGGTAGTTTACTAATGGGACATAGAACAAGGGGATTTTCACTTAGTGTAACTGATCAGGGCAGGCTTCCCTGATAGCTCAGTTGGTTAAAGAATTTGCCTGCATTGCAGGAGACCCAGGTTTGACCCCTGGGTTGGGGAGATCCCCTGGAGAAGGCTACCCACCCAATATTCTTGCCTGGAGAATTCCATGGACAGAAGAGACTGATGGGGTATAGTCCATGGAGCTGCAAAGAGTCAGATATGACTGAGTGACTTTCACTTTTCAACTGATCAGGGCACTGCTTGAGGCAGGTGTTTACAGAAGAAGGAAGATACATGACTTTGCCTTCAGTGAGGTTAAAGATCTTGGGTCACATCTTCTAGTTGCATGATCAAGCTGGTAAGAATCTGTATCACCCTCCTCACTACATTACAGAGGTACATGGTCAGCCTGGCTTGGGGCTCAGTGAGTTTCCTTGAGAAACTCCACCAGACAAAGAGATTGACAAGCAAAGTCATTTGTGTTCTTTAGCCTGACTTGTTTCAGCCAGTGTGGTTAACTAAGTTAAATTACGGTCACTCTGTGTCCTTGCACTTCACACAAAGAAGCCAAACTAAATTTATTTTCATAGTCATCTTTGTTCCTCAGTTTAGGTAGGGCTATTCATCCACTTACGCCCAATATACTTAAATATACTTCATGAAAAAAAATTTCAGTTTTTCCGATTTTTCTAAAAGTTGTGTTTCAAGTGACACAGATTCTAAAAATGAAGACCAGGGTTGTGTAAAATCAGTTGTACCTATGAGTCAGCAATATATTTTAGAAATTTTGGAGATGATTAAGGTCTTAAAATATTTATAATTTTATCCTTTTTGTAGGGAGAAAGAGAAATACATGTGAGTCAAAATAACTTAAGGATATGCCTTTGCAGTAACCTGTTTTAACAGGTTAAGTTTATAGCACATAATACTTGTCAATAGAAATCCATTTTATTTTACAAGCAATTTAAATGAAGTGAATTCCTGTGGCTAAAGACTTGTGTTTTATACATGCATTTGAACAGATAATATTTTAATGATAGTTATGGTGAACTTTATAGACACTTTCTGTCTTCTGAAACACCCTGTCAGAGCCTCTCTGCATGCATTAGGGTTAATTAGATAATGTCTCCCAGGTGCTTAGAGCTTTTTGGAGAAAAGAAATGAAGCTTTGTGTTAAAATGATTATTAGTGACTTCAAAGACAGCTGTATGGGAGTTCAGAAAGAATAATTTTTTATTAATAGCAACTCATAAATGCCATTCAGAAATAGCATTGTGTGATGTTATAAATGGCCATTTATTTATTAACAAGCCAGTCATCTTTTCCTTCTCCATTAGCTATTTTGGGGAAGAAACTCGGAGTTTGTGCTACTAAGACACTGAATGGGATGCTGTGAAGTGGACCACAATGATTTGGTCATATTGGTTAAGTTCATTTAGGGGAACAGAATGACTTTAGCCTTGGCCTCCCTGGAAGCAGTGGCTTAGTGGCATTCAATAAAAGGCTGAGAAGATAAAGCTTACACAATTTAGCTTGTTACAGGTATAAGGGAAGTGGAAGTTGTGTCACTAAAGGAGAAAGTGCAAAACAGTCAAAAGTGGCCCATGACAATGTCACTCCCAGATCCTCCTGACTGCTTGGGGTGGGTGAGCAGACAACCAGGTGGAACGGTGGTTGTAGTCCACGTCGCTCTAAGGCATATTTAAAATGTGGCAGTAAAAACTATTTCAGTAATCTGTATAGTGCTTTGAACTTTACAGAACTTTCACACCTAATTTCAACATACAGAAGCTCTGTGAAGGGGTACTGTTAGGTCCATTTTAAAGATGAATCTGAGCCTCAAATAATTTATATCTTTCTGTATATAGGTGACTTGTAAGAGACACAAGTGAGGTTGGAACCTAGCTTTTCTAATTCCAGTGGAGTGCTGCCAGGATCCAGCCCCAGTGGATCCAGGGTAATTCGAAGGGGAGACAGCTTGGCGAGGAAAAACTTATTTATTTAGAAATATAAACAGAGATTAGGAAGAAATAGTGTAGTAGGAAAATTTAGTGGAGAAAAGAGGCTGAATAACTTGGTTTACGTGGAAAACCAATAAAGTTCCAGACAAGGAACTTGCACCGTCTGTGTTAGGGCACCGGCGCCCACTTGTATAGTGGAGGGTGCCCCACCGTAGGCTCCCTCTCTCATGGGTCTTAGAAGCCAGGGCAAGTAAGTAGACTCAGAGAGCCTCCACACCCCAGATGGGAATTCAGCCTGAAAATAGAGTAAAGAGGACACGGGGGAAACCAGTCTTTCCAGTGACTGGCCCATCCTCTATTGTCCGGAAAGGCCTTTTATACTTTTGATTTTACATAGAGATCAATGGATAATATAAAATTATGCAGTGTCAACAGCCCTGACTCTTATCGAGACCAGGCTTTCTCTCTGCATACCTAGTTGTATACACAAGTCTTAGGTGATCTTCTGGCCAGAAGGCCAATTAGCATTTTACAGCCCTTTTCTGATAAGGGTAATAGTGTTGTTCTTCCCAAAGTCTGGTGCCACTCTCAGAAAACACTAAATAAATTTATATTCTTACATAGCAAGGACAGAAAAATTTATAACAAAGAAAAAGAAGTACAGTGATTTATAACAAAAAGAAAGTTAATTAACTCAAAAGTCTAGTGTTGCTAACATCAAAACTACTACGTTCCTATTTCTGCATCCTGATTACATTGATTAATATCCTCCCAGGTGCCTAAAAGATAAAGGATATGGAGGCCTGGCGGCAAACATTAACTCAACAAACTCTTCACCAAACTAATTCCTAACTCTAAAAGGCTCTATATCTTTAAGATGTTTTAAGCTTCGTGCCTCTCGTGGTTGGGGGGCTGTAAACAATCACAAGTTGTAAAGTCTGGGCAGACCGGTCAGGTAAGTTAGAAAGCTATCAGAGGAGTTTAAACCAAGACATTCTTCTCATATGCAGGAGACTGTTAACTGGAGCCCTAAGTTAATTCCTTTTAGAGGCAGAAGAGTGGAAAGCACAGTACAATAAGGCAGGCAGACTTTGGTTCTGAGGGGGTAGATGTTCCGGAAAACCCAGGGGGAAGCCCTGAAGCCAGATCATGCCTTTGCGTATGTCTGGCTTCCTTCCTCATGACCTTTGCCACGGGCGGGACTCCTCACGCTGGCTCCCGGCAGAGTGCTATCCCAGTGCTCTATAATAGGAGAGTTACTTGCACTGGAACAAGTAGTAATATGAGGCTTTTATCTAGCAACATTTTGTTGTTGTTCAGTTGCTAAGTGGGGTCTAACTCTTCGCAACCCTATGGATGGCAGCATGCTAGGCTCCCCTTTCCTTCACTTTCTCCGAGAGTTTGCTCAAATTCTCGTTCATTGAGTCGATAATGCCATCCAACCATCTCATCCTCTGTCATCCCCTTCTCCTCTCATCCTCAATCTTTCCCAGCATCAGGGTCTTTTCCAGGGAGTCTGCTCTCCTCATTGGGTGGCCAAAGTATTGGAGCTTCAGCATCAGTCCTTCCAATGAATATCTCAGGTTGATTCCCTCTAGGATTGATTGGTTTGATCTCCCTGCTGTCCAAGGGACTCTCAAGAGTCTTCTTCAGCACCAAAAATCAAAAGCATCAATTCTTCGGCACTCAGCCCTCTTTAAGGTCCAGTTCTTACATTGGTACATGACTACTGGAAAAACCATTGCTTTGACTATACACACTTTTGTTCACAAAGTGATGTCTTTATTTTTTAATATGCTGTCTAGGTTTGTCATAGCTTTCCTTTCAAGGTGTAAGCGTATTTTAATTTAATGGCTGCAGTCACCATCCACAGTGATTTAGTCATGCTTATTATCTGTTTATTTTCACCAACTTCCTCCTGATATTCATTTCCAAACCTGGAGTTTGCAAGAAAGCCTTACTTTCCAAGTGTAATCCATTACCTTTGAGACATATTGACTCGATGGTACCCCATTATTTTACTCTGAAGGTCATTCATAGAAAAAAGTTAAGTTATTTTATCTTGAAGATACCACTGTGGCAAGTGTTAGATTATGTTTGTCTTGTGTTCTAAATGATTTACATAGCATCACGAGATAGAAGATGCAATCTGGCTCTCTGAGGTGACTATTAAGTTTACAGTCCTTTTTCAATGAAAAAAAAAATAGTATTTCCCCACATGTATTTTCAGATGCTAAATGCTTTAAACATCAGTTTTATATAATGATAGGTAGCGTTAGGTGGTGTATTCTCATTTTCACAGTTTAACTTGTATGAATATTTTACCCTTTAGTGCATGAACTATTGTAAAAACAAATAACCCTTAAATAAAAATTTGAAACTGAATACAATTTCACAAAGAAAACATTATACACAAACCTATGCCATGGATGTTCACTTCAGGATTGTCTGTAACAGTGAAATGTCCACCTTCCATGTCATCCTTTGGTGAATGGAGTGGTAAAATGTGATAAATCATAATAACATGCAACAGTAAAAAGAGACTCATGACAGCCAGATTTTATCAGTATGCTTGGATGTTATATAAGTTTTAGTAAAAATAGAAAAATTCACAAGAATATGTAAACTGCTAAACTCTGTAGTTTCAAAGATGTATACAGAAATACATATACCAAAAGCATATATAAAACAATATGCATTTTTATAGTTAAATATAAGTATACAAAGAAGGTGGTTTGGATGATACCAAGAACAGAAACTGTTTGTGGAATTGAGAATCATAGGTAAAGAAAAAGGAAGTGCTTATTTTAACATATGATGACATTGTGTCATTGAGTTTTTACTTGACTGAGTATACAGTGCTGTGTGTGTAATTTGTGGGCAATACCCAAATCTAAACATGGATATTTGATTCATAAACAGTAAGACTGAGTCTGTGTAACCATACTGATAGCCGCTTGGATAACTATTTTTATCATCTGTTAAAACGGCAGGTCTTTAACCAGAAAGTCACAAGTCATAGGTATACTGATTTCAGAAAAAAGGGTTAATACTTGTGCCTAACTCCCCAAACTACTTTATTTGTATTTGATTCTTAGTCTATTTGTATTTGATGTTTGCAGTCAAATGACCCAGGCTCTCTGCCAGTACTTCACAAGTGTGAAAAAGCATGCCCTACTAAGAGAATAGTGGAGGAGCATAGATTATATATAAAATGTCTAAGCGTTTTAACTCGAATGCTTTTTAAATTGGTAGAAAGCAAAAGTTCTTGGAGAATGGAAACTAAATTTATTTGGACTGCTTATTGAATGATTAACCAAAAGAAATACAATTTCAATAAAGGATGGCCTAATACAAAAGTTACAGAAGTTATTAGAACATACTAATTAATAAAACACTTTTGCCTAAAATATACAAAGATACATGCTTTACAAGATAAGCTGTAAAAAATTGATAAGCTGTTTACATGAGAAATTGTAATAGATGGCAGAATATGGCAATTGTACAAAATGATTCACCAAAATGTATAGAGGCATCCAAGGAATGGAAAATATCATTTTCAGTTAACATGAGGATGAAGAAAGTCAGAAGTCATATTGATAATGGAAGGCATGTGTGAGGTGGCCTTCATATCTGGGGCTTAACTCCTTTGATTAATCTCGGACTCCACTGGTCTGAATGTAGAAAAGAGAAAAGGCTAAACCAGGGAAGACTAGGAAATTAGGGAGACACATGAAAAAGAGATGAGGATGGGACAGGGATGGGGGGAAGGTGGAGAGAGAGTGAGGGAGCAGGAGAGAGAACAGAAAGAAGAAGTTGAAGGAAAGAGGTTTGGGAATGAGCAACAATGATTAGTGTCTTAAATTTAACATCTGGGGTGCTGGCCAACATATAGATGATATCCAACATCAGGTGAAAATACCAAATCAGGGATGAATGCTGGTAGCTTGTGTGAGGTGGAGTAATGATTGAAAGCCGGAGACTGAATCTTTTTAGTCATACCTCTTTTTTTTTTTAAATCTCTGACGTCAGCATTTCATTGGCCACTAAATATGCCTGTCCTAGACCAGAACTCTTGGCAATGAGCCATTTGCTATACCTGCATAGGTGTAGGCAGGATTGTTACAGTATTAAGTTCCTAAAGTCCTTATCAAAGAAAGTTTATGATCCAGACAGTTCCCCAAGGACAGGCAGTGCTGTTATTTAAACAATGCTCACCGCTTGATCCTTTGTGTGCTCTTAATGCATAATGAAGACCTGTTTTCTAAGGAGTGGATTCAGTCCACCTATTCATTAGCTTGTCTTTCCTTTGAGAAGATGCTCTCCTGTGTGTGGTAAGGATTGAAATACGTGCAGGGATGAGCTTATGAGGGTGTATCTACTAAAGGGCTTGAGGAGAAAAAATATGTCCAAGAATCATGAATGTTAATCTGGATTAATCTAGCAGTTACAAGATTCTAGGAACAGTGATTTTATTGTTAGGATTGTTATCCTTCCAGATATCAAAGTATGTAAAGATGAAAACAACAGTGGGATTGATGCTTACAAGTGTAATAGTGGTGTAAGATGTTTCAGTGTGTTTAAAAGGAAAGAAAGTAGTGTAATTGATGGCATGAATAGAAATAGTATTTATATTTGGTAAGGGAGCTTAGATATATTTGTCTGTCTTCACCACAGTATTCTAAAGAGAAGCCAAACTTTGATAATTATTGGGATTTGGATAAAATCACATCAAAGAAAGATGTCAAGATGAGTTTCAAGGCACTTTTGAGTCAAAGCTGGTTTTTCCTGTAATTTTACCTTGTCTCTTAAGGAAAAGTTACAAAAAGAGCACAGAGGAGAGATTAGTGAGAGATTTCTGCTCTGTCGGTGGACTGGTCTCTGGTAGAGGACACCTAGGGCATCAGGACAGAGTCAATGAAAATGAGTCCTTGGAAATGGTAGGGTTTGTGCCTAAGGGTTATGCTAACAGACAGAAACAGCATCAAGCTCGAGAGCAAGGGGGCTTTGTAGTACAGGAGGAACATGGCCAGGGACACAAATTAATTTTTTTAAACAGTACTTGTTACAAATTGGTGACTGCTGCTGCTGCTGCTGCTAAGTCACTTCAGTTGTGTCCTACTCTGTGCGACCCCCTAGACGGCAGCCCACCAGGCTCCCCCGTCCCTGGGATTCTCCAGGCAAGAACACTGGAGTGGGTTGCCATTTCCTTCTCCAATGCGTGAAAGTGAAGTCGCTCAGTCGTGTCCGACTCTTCACGACCCCACGGACTGCAGCCCACCAGACTCCTCTGTCCGTGGGATTTTCCAAGCAAAAGTACTGGAGTGGGGTGCCATTGCCTTCTCCAAATTGGTGACTATGTTACAAGAGTATTCTTGGGTTCTTCTAATCATGTACTTAGTGTTACTAGGATAAACAATCCAGCTGCCACAGATATCCTAGACCTAGAAGGAGTCCAAAATACCAACATGGACTGCCTTTAGTCCACTGGTGACATCTGGGAAACATTTCAGGTAGTGCCTTCTCTGCCCAAGACTTCTGGGAATACACTCTCTGAGTTTTGAACAGTTTCCTCCCTTGCCCTCCCCTAGCCAAACGGTCAGAAGGCCTGACTTCCTTTATAAGCAAATATGATTCCCTAGGACCTGGATCCCTGCTCACAGAGGTCAAGGAAGGAATGGGCTCTTGACTTCCAGTGGGTGCCTCCTGGAAACACACACTCACCCACACAACACACAGGGCTTTCCTTTCAGGCTCTGAGAAGTGGGGGCAGGGGAATGTGGAAAAGGGGTCCTTACTGCATTCAGACCCTGGCCCTTGGGTGGAGTGAGTGAGTGGCTCCATCACCGCCCTGCTTTATGACTTAATTAAGAAGAACCAGTGGTTTCCCTTCCTGTGTTGTTGTTTGTCAGTTTTAATTTAAAATGTCATAAGATAATAACCAAAGAATTTTCTTGATGGACTATTTCAATATAATTCAAAAGCAAATAATCTTTATTATATGTCATTGGACATTAGGCTTTTTAGCTGGAATAAATAATTTACAAATTTAGTTTAAATTCAGGTGAAATGTGTTTCAAATATGATTTCACCTGGATTATCTTGTGGTTGTTGTTTTAGTCATTAAGTGCTGTTTGACTCTTTTGCAACCCCATGGACTGTAACCTGCCAGGCTCATCTGTCCATGGGATTTCCCAGGTGAGAATACTGGAGAGGGTTGCTAATTACCTCTCCAGTGATCTTCCCAACCCAGGGATCGAACACCTGTCTCTTGTTCAGCAGACAGATTCTTTAGCACTGAGCTGCCTGAGGAGCCTTAGACTATTGTATATGCTGCCCATTTGAAAAATCCTGTCACCTGAGCAGTTTACATAGGGAGGTGAATAAATAACTTGTCTCAGTCTCACAAGGGTTTCAGTATGCTTTTTCCCCTTAAACTACATTTAGTTGCTATCTCATGAAATTCCAAAAAGCAGCATAAAAAGAATGCATAATTTAAAATATAACACATTGTGTCACTATCAAATGAATATTTTCTTTTCAGATACCAGCACTCTGGAAATCTTTTAAATAAAAAACAGTAATTGTATCACAGACTGAAAAACCTATAGTTTTTCAAGATTATAGTTACAAATGGGCAGCTGACTTGGGATTTAGGTGGAGGATATTTAGTTGTTGCTTGTTCTAATTATCCACTGCTTTTTTACACCCAGAAAGACAATTCACCTTTGAATGAACCCGTCTCTCTAGTCCTCAGAGATTAGACATTTAGGAAAACTGGGAACAAGGGTCTCCTTAGTGTAGTCATGGGAGCTCTGGATGGAATCCTTGATTATTGGATAATTGTTCAACTCTAGAATAAGGCAGTGCAGTTGATCACTATGACCTTCAAGCCTGGAACAATCTGAAAAATGTTGCAGTATATAAGTCATGTTCTCTCATTTAGACTGACTTTAAAAAAATGGCACTTTTGCTATTCTGCAGTTTAAAATTAAAAATGTGAATCCTTTTCATCTATCTTAGAATATAAATGCTAGAAAAAGGGACATCCTAAAAACAAAAGCCACGAGGACATCCACAGCACTTTAAACTACGTGATTGAATATGGTTTGACTGCTATGGTTGAAGCTGTCTGCCATTTTTCTCTTAGCTCTTTTCCTAGTTAATACCTTTCTCCTCTCCGCACTCAGCAGAATAAGGAGAGCATTTGCTCTGCCCTGACTTTGCATGTCTGCTCTACTGTTTCAGGTGAGCTGATCCATTGCCCACATTTCTGCAAGTACACAGCAGATCGTGTGTCTAAGCACAGCCTTACTGTAGGTTTGGCTGAGCAATGCAGGATAATAAAAGTAATGAGCCCATTGAAATCCCTTTAGCTCTATGGTGAGGCCTGGAATCTGTCATTTATTTTGTTGTGCCTTTAATTGAGGGTTTTTTTTTTTAATTCTACACAGTAATTGGTACTCAAATTTTTTTCTCATGTTAAAAAAAAATAATAAAGCTGTGTATCTTGTTTCCTAATGGCTAACAAGCATTGATAGTTTGTGATTTTATGTAAAATTTTATTTTCATTCATTTCTTTTGATAAAATTGTCACACAAAGCTTAAAGAACCTCTGTGGTATATAAAGGCCAGTTGTGACATTTGTGCATGTGGAAGATTGAAAACACCTCCTTCAACTCAGTGATGTTTCTCTCTTTTCAGTACATAATACAGACTTTCTAAATATAGGTGAATAATAAATATGCATCATTAATGATTAATGGGATTGCAACAAAACACAGTATCAGCATAATCCTCTTAAGACATCGATGGGTACATGTTGCTGCTTTAAATACTGGCATGAAAGGCAGTGGTCTCTCTGATATGGATTTGCCATAGTAAATGGGTTTGTGTTACTGTATATATTTTGTTCTGCATACCCAGCTATCAATAATTGTCTTCATGCCTTTCAAAGGCAGCATAAGCAGGAAAAGAATAATTGCCACTCTTCGTGGAGCCAGCTTATTGATGAGGTGGACCCAATAATATTTTTAGCCTGCTGGCTGTCCATCTGTAAGCAGCTTCCAGGAGCTGTCACTTCTCCTTTCTCTGGAAACTGTTATGGCTTTGTCTGCCCAAGGAAAATAATGAGATCCATCTATCAAGAAAAAAATAAAAATAAACCTTATACCTTCCAATTAATTTGTTTTCACCTATGTTTACCTATGTGCATTCAGTAAACTATCCATCATGTTATATGCACGTGGAAAAATACATTTTTCAAAAGGTTAAATCCATTAACCCTTTTGGTAACTAAATATATAGGCACCCCTTCCAGCTAAATCAGGGACTTGTAAAAATCAATCCTTTCTGAGAGCTCATAAACACTCGCTCTGTCTTTCCCATGTGTACCCAGTGTTGATAAATCTGCAAGCTTAATGTGAACCAAACAGGTTGTTCTTATTCATCCCTCCAAACTAAGTGTGTGTTTCTCCTTAAATGCATCTTTGATTTTAATGCCATGCTTAACAATTTCAGAAATTGACATGAAGTGAGCAACTTAAATCAGCGGCTTCAACTTGATTTTTTAAAGTTGTTAACAACAATTTAGTGGAAAATGGTAGTGTATCTCAACAATCAAATGGCATCTTCTCCTCCCTTAAAAAGTATGTTTTTTCCAAATAAAAGACACTAAAACAAAATGACTTGGGCAGTAATTTGTTCATAGGATTTTTCTGACGTTTATAAACTATTTGAGTTTTACTGCTGCCTTATTGCTGGCAAGAAGCTTCAATAGTGAAAATGGTCCTGGAATTAAGTAACCTCCTCTGTTATCCATCTGTACTATCAAAACACAGTCACCATTAAATAAACACTTGCAAAATGCTTTAAAATCATGAAGGGTTTGGCAACATGTCCCGAAAGCCCCCAATTCAAAGAACAACCTGTGTTCCAAAAATTCATTTGTAAAGAGAGTTGTTTGAAATATAGAAGCACAAATCCTCAATATGGTGGCAAAATTCCTACCTTAACGCATTAGGACTAGGGTGTATCATAGATTTAAGAATGGAAGTAACTGATCTGGATCTTATTTAACTTGACACCATTTTCTTATAGATACAAGGAAGTGAGAATTAGGGATTTACTCATGAGACAATTGCAAAGAAAAATAGTG
>SJYQ01000683.1:1178934-1199154 GCA_006410935.1 Redunca redunca
GGTGTTGACCATCTGGTGATGTCCATGTGTAGAGTCTTCTCTTGTGTTGTTGGAAGAGGATGTTTGCTATGACCATTGCGTTTTCTTGGCAAAACTCTATTAGTCTTTGCCCTGCTTCATTCCGCATTCCAAGGCCAAATTTGCCTGTTACTCCAGGTGTTTCTTGACTTCCTACTTTTGCATTCCAGTCCCCTATAATGAAAAGGACATCTTTTGTGGGTGTTAGTTCTAAAAGATCTTGTAGGTCTTCATAAAACTGTTCAACTTCAGTTTCCTCAGTGTTACTGGTTGGGGCATAAACCCAAGTAAGATGGTAGGTGTTGCAAGAAGGCATCAGAGGACAGACACACTGAAACCATACTCACAGAAAACTAGTCAATCTAATCACACTAGGGCCACAGACCTGCCTAACTCAATGAAACCAAGCCATGCCTGCGGGGCAACCCAAGACGGGCGGGTCATGGTGGTGAGGCCTGACAAAATGTGGTCCACTGGAGAAGGGAATGGCAAGCCACTTCAGTATTCTTGCCTTGAGAACCCCATGAACAGTAGGAAATGGCAAAATGATAGGATACCAAAAAGAGGAACTCCCCAGGTCATTAGGTGCCCAATATGCTACTGGAGGTCAGTGGAGAAATAAGAAAGAATGAAGGGATGGAGCCAAAGCAAAAATAATACCCAGTTGTGGATGTGACTGGTAATAGAAGCAAGATCCGATGCTGTAAAGAGCAATATTGCATAGGGACCTGGAATGTCAGGTCCATGAATCAAGGCAAATTGGAAGTGGTCAAACAAGAGATGGCAAGGGTGAACGTCAACATTCTAGGAATCAGCGAACTAAAATGGACTGGAATGGGTGAATTTAACTCAGATGACCATTACATCTACTACTGCAGGCAGGAATCCCTCAGAAGAAATGGAGTAGCCATCATGGTCAACAGAAGAGTCCAAAATGCAATACTTGGATGCAATCTCAAAAACGACAGAATGATCTCTGTTCGTCTCCAAGGCAAACCATTCAATATCACAGTTATTCAAGTTTATGCCCCAACCAGTAACACTGCTTCTGTTAGGCCCATACCATTTCTGTCCTTTATTGTGATCATTTTGCATGAAATGTTCCCTTGGTATCTCTAATCTTCTTGAAGAGATCTCTAGTCTTTCCCATTCTGTTGTTTTCCTCAATTTGCATTGTCCCCTTAGGAAGGCTTTCTTATCTCTCCTTGCTATTCTTGGGAACTCTACATTCAGATGGATATATCTTTCCTATTCTCTTTTGCTTTCCGCTTCTCTTCTTTTCTTAGCTATTTGTAAGGCCTCCTTAGACAAACATTTTGCCTTTTCTGCATTTCTTTTTCTTGGGGATGGTCTTGATCACCACCTCCTATACAATGTCGTAAACCTCCATTTATAGTTCTTCAGGCATTCTATCAGATCTAATCCCTTGAATCTATTTGTAACTTCCACTGTATAGTCAAAAGGGACTTGATTTTCATTATATCTGAATAGCCTAGTGTTTTCCCTTACTTTCTTCAATTTAAGTCTGAATTTTGTAATACGGAGTTCATGATCTGAGTCACAGTCAGTTCCTGGTCTTGGTTTTGCTGACCGTATAGAGCTTCTCCATCTTTGACTACAAAGGCTATAATCAATCTGATTTTGGTATTGACCACCTGTTGATGACCATATATGGAGTCTTCTCTTGTGTTGTTGGAAGAGGGTGTTTGCTATGACCAGTGTGTTCTCTTGGCAAAACTCTGTTAGCTTTTTGCCCTGCTTCATTTTGTACTCCAAGGCCAATCTTGCCTACTACTCCAGGTATCTCTTGACTTCCTACTTTTGCATTCGAGTCCCCTATGATGAAAAGGACATCTTTTTTTTTTTTTTTTTTGGTGTTAGTTCTGAAAGGTCTTATAGGTCTTCATAGAACTGTTCAACTTCAGCTTCTTCAACATTAGTGGTTGGGGCATAAACTTGGATTACTGTGATACTGAATGGTTTGCCTAGGGAGATTATACCCAAGTACTGCATTTCAGACCCTTTTGTTGACTGTGAAGGCTACTTCATTTCTTCTAAGGGATTCTTGCCCACAGTAGTAGATATAATGGCCATCTGAATTAAAATCACCCATTCTAGTCCATTTTAGTTCACTGATTCCTAAAATGCCTATGTTCACTCTTGCCATCTCCTGTTTGACCACTTCCTATTTACCTTGATTTATGGACCTAACATTCCAGGTTCCTATATTTTGTTCTTTGCAGCATCAAACTTTACTTCCACCACCGGTCACATCCACAACTGGCTGCTGATTTTGCTTTGGCTCCATCTCCTCATTCTTCCTGGAGTCATCTCTCCACTCTTCTCCAGTAGCATATTGGGCCCCTACCAACCTGAGGAGTTCATCGTTCAGCATCATATCTTTTGGCTTTTTCATACTGTTCATGGGGTTCTTAAGGCAAGAATACTAATGTGGTTTGCCATTCCCTTCTCCAGTGGACCACATTTTGTCAGAACTCTTCACCATGACCCGTCTGTGTTGGGTAGCCCTACGTGAGCTAATGTTCATGTCTTAGCTATTGTAAATATGTTTCAATTATTTTTTTTTGAGATAGTGATTTTGTTCTGTTTTTCAGCCATGTACCCTGAGGTAGAATTGCTGTATCATATGGTAATTCAGTTTTTAATTTTTTGAGTAATCTCTCTAATGTTTTACATATATATTTCTTTTTGAGGGTGTAAATTCCTTGTTTACCTTCAAAATGATAATAAAGTCCTACCTCACAAAGCTACCATGTGGATTAAATTAAATCCATCCACTTACCCAAGTATTTATTGGGAACCTATTTTGTGACAGGCGTACAAGTGTCAGATGTAATGATCAGGAACAAAAAAAAATCTTTTGGGTAAACAGATACAAGAGAGAACAGTAGCGATGTGTGCGTCACACTGTTCTGAATCCTTGTGTCCCAACTCATGCAATCCAGAAAAATCCAGAACTTCAAGGCACAGGCATTATTCTCCTTAATCTATAAGGTGGTAAAACAGAGGCATATGGAGTCTTAGTGACTTAATCAAGATTATGCAGTTAGTAAGTGGAATTTTAGTATACAAACCTAAGCAGTCTGGCTCTACCACTCAACCTCTGAAACACTGCATTAATAATAAGGAAAATTATGCTAGAAGAAAATGAATAAGAAAGTAAGAGAAAGGAAGTTTCTTACAGGAGCACTTGAGTTTGAGAGGACGGTGTAATTTCTAAGTTATATAGTAGGTATTCAGTACATTTTAGACTCTTTCCCTGATTTTTGGTAGATGGAGTTTGGTAGCTTTTGAGCTTGAGTTTGAGATTCTATGCAACATTCCGTATGTCAACAAAACTAGAGTTGGCTGAGTTATTCTAAGTCTATCTCAGCTGGTGAGCTGAGACCACTCAGTGAGTTTAACTTTCCATCTTTCATCACATTGGCGCCTGTATTGCACATTTCAGTCATGTACTTCAGGCCCATTCATGCTGCATCTTTGTTCATTTTGGGGGGTTCTTGAAGAGCCTGTAGGACCGGCGGGTCAATTAGTTGGTGGACATAGGCAGCGATGAAAAATATTTTTCAGTCTGAGGAAACATTTTCTGGTTCACTGAGCTTTTGAACTTATTTTGAAGGATAACTTGATTTAATTATAAATTTGGAAGAGGAATAACATGAGCAAGTCACCTATTGTTGTCTGAGGGATAACTCAGGTGGCAGTCCAGAAAGGAAGAGAGATGGAAGCCTTCCCTGAGAAAGGGTCTTCTGAGAGATGAAAAGTGGGATGCTGGTTTCTCTAAACCATGTCATCTGGTCCCCAGAGTCTGGGGGTGAAGTGACACAACTTTGAAAATCATAGAGTCGAGTTAGTGATCAGTTAGTCACTTGCTCTTCCAACAACAGCTCATTTATTTTAGCTCCTGTCACCCAAGACCACAACTTTTTGTTTGTTTGTTTCCTTTAAAATTTGGTTACATACAGGAAGCATGGCACTTTGAAAACAATATTGCTTATCTGTTTCTTACATCTCAGAGTTCTGAGGAAACATTCTGCTTCTGACCATCACCTCATCTGGCTCTCTTTTACTGCATATGGAATTTCATCTTTATCACTTAGGTTCTATTACATTTTATTATCTTTTAAAAAAGGTTTTATCTTGAAAATTGCTCACAGCCCAATTCCACGGAGCGGTGACCTGACAAAATTTTCACATATGAGCATATCTTCATTAGAATTGTTGGCTAAAAACTCCTGAGCTTCAGGAGAATTTCGAGTGTGAGCCTGTGATGCTGGCATCCTCCTTAATGAAGCTCATCCACCTAGGGCAACGGGCCAGGTAGTCCGGCTTCTGCAGTCACTCCAGTCAAGATCATGTGAAATCCACCTGTGTTCTAGTCATTCAGGGAAGCGACTCCATTCCATTTTTATAACGGAGTGTGAATTTTCAGTTGTGTGGACAGAAGGAAGACCGGCTCTAGCACGAAAGCATCTCCTGGTGTCTGATTAGACAGGTGGTCTGCGGCACGTCCAGATTGAGTCTGTGGCTTGCTCAGTCCCAGCTTTCCTGTGGAGAGATGGCTCAAGTGTGGGGGAATGGAAGAGAGCCATGCGTAGAGGTGACGTTGCTATTTTTAGTGAGCCCTGCTGGCAGATGCCTTCTGCCTCGAGGAAGGGCGCCACGAATGGCTGTAGTACCGCGGAAGCCCGCTAGGAGGCACCCTTCCCCTCCTGGGACTCATGCCAGATTCCAGATGGTCGCCTGTGAAACTGACCTGACTCCCCCCTGCCCAGCTAAGCTGTGACCAGTCATGGTTGCCTCTGTCAAATTTATAGCATTTTCTACACATTAATGGGTGTTGATTCCCTGGTGAAAAAAATGATATTGAGTTATTTTTAGTTTAACTTAATAAATCGGTTTCTACTTGTATTTTACCTTCAGCCACACCATCGTGAGAACATGTCTTTCCTTTGAAGCTAAAAGTCTTCATCTGATCTCTGTCCTTTCACCTGTAGCAGCCACAAGGCTCACTGCTTTCCTTCAGCTTGGCCACGCATGGGCTTTCATTTTATTGACTTGTGTTGTCAAGGAGGGGAAATCTTCCCCCTAACCCCTTTGCATTCTTTTGTCTGGTCCCAATAAATAAATTGACACAAGACACATTAACAGAAGGGAAAAAAAATGAATTTATGTGCATAGGGGTCTCTTAAAGATGGGACCCCAGAAGTGACCAAACCAAGCTGTTTATATATTCTTTTTCAACCAAGAAACAACTGTTTGTGAAGATTTAACAAAGGGGCTTGTACCTGAGGTAACAGACTAATGAAGACACGTAACTAAGGTGGTTCATAGAGCTTTCTTAGTCTTGAATCCTGTAACTCAGGAGATTCTGTCTTCCTGCTACAGAGATGATGCTTTCACATGGGAGAGTTATTTCCCACTTTAGGGGAAGACAGGATGTATTTTATGTGATTTTCCCCACCAGCTATTTCTCAAGTAACTTTAGTTCAAAATAATCAATATACCATTGTGGCATACATTGGAGCGGCCTCTTCTGATCCCTAACATTATATATACCATTTTGATAACTAGTGAACTTGTTTTTGTCCAGAGTATGGCATCCAGTCCCTCATCCATCCCTAAGTCTCCCATCCCATCATCTCTATTCTGGCCCCCAGAAGGGCCCCTGACCTGAACTGGAGACCGTGTGTAATCCTATATGTCATGCGTTGACCTCTAGCCTGTCCTAAACTCCTTGAACTTGTTTCCCCTCCTGCTTTGTGTTGCTCAGACCTAGATAGGTTTCTGCATTCACGATCTGAGTGTGCTTTGTATAGAGACACCACCAACCAGGATGGATTGGTCTTCCCTGCTGCTGCTGCTGCTGCTGCTGCTGCTGCTAAGTCGCTTCAGTCGTGTCCGACTCTGTGTGACCCCATAGATGGCAGCCCACTAGGCTCCTCTATCCCTGGGATTCTCCAGGCAAGAACACTGGAGTGGGTTGCCATTTCCTTCTCCAATGCATGAAAGTGAAAAGTGAAAGTAAAGTCGCTCAGTCGTGCCCGACTCTTAGCGACCCCATGGACTGCAGCCTACCAGGCTCCTCTGTCCATGGGATTTTCCAGGCAAGAGTACTGGAGTGGGTTGCCATTGCCTTCTCCATGCC
Source organism: Redunca redunca (assembly GCA_006410935.1). Lineage (NCBI taxonomy): Eukaryota > Metazoa > Chordata > Mammalia > Artiodactyla > Bovidae > Redunca > Redunca redunca. Next base: position 1,185,122 of record SJYQ01000683.1, read on the forward strand.
CCACCCTAGCCTGCCATTATCAGTACTAAGAAACCTTGGCATTTGTCTCCTGGCTTCTTATCCCAAGTGGTGGTCCTGGAATGGGTTAGTACTGGAGAAGACTCTAGAGCCATACTGCTCCAGTTTGGCTTCCAGCTTTGTCTCTTCCTCTAAGCCCAATCTGGGTAAATCACCCCCATGTTCAAACACCAGGAATGACCATTAGAGATGTCATTTTCCCCTGGCATTCACAAGTCTCCATAATGCCATCATTACCTTCTTCGCTAGCCACATATACCCTTTCTTTCCCCCACCTGCCCCTTATATTTTCACTGTTTCTCCTGCCTGAATGGCAAACACTGGCTCTATTAAAATTCCAATAATTTCTAGATTTTCAAGGACTGTTTCAAAATATACCTATGAAATATCCTTATTCACCTAACAAAGTTTTACTTCTTCTTCATTTGACCTAAAAACTACTATTGTCTCCAAGACTTTAGCCACCTGATGCAAAGAGCTGACTCATTGGAAAAGACCTTGATGCTAGGAAAGATTGATGGCAGGAGGAGAAGTGGGCGACAGAGGACGAGATGGTTGGATGGCATCACTGACTCGATGGACGTGAGTTTGAACAGACTCCAGGAGATCGTGAAGGACAGGGAAGCCTGAGGTGCTGCAGTCCGTGGGGTTGCCAAGAGCTGGACATTACGGAGCGACTGAACAACCGCTGCCGTCACTCACCATGGGCTGCCTTGTTGTTCCTTCATTTTGTTATCCACCCCTGCTTTTGCGGAGCAGACGCTCTTGCCATACTTGGATTCCCATTTAATTTGTAAAGTTCCTTAAGTTATGAGACAATGTCAGTGTCATTTTTAGTCCATTTGTACTGACTGTCCTTAGTTAATTTCCCCTAGTAAGTGTGGAGACGGCACTGGCACCCCACTCCGGTACTCTTGCCTGGAAAATCCCATGGACGGAGGAGCCTGGTGGGCCGCAGTCCACGGGGTTGCACAGAGTCGGACACGACTTAGCAGCAGTAAGTGTAGTCTGAAATGAGATTTGCTCCAGGTGGGCTGCTGACGAGTCCTCTTGAAAACAACACTTGTGAGGGAGTGTGGAGAGCAGAACTGTGCAGAAGGAGAAGTGGAAAGCTTCAGCCGGGTCCACAAGGAGCTCTGAAGCTTGGACAATATACTGTTTTCCCCAGGTTGAGGCAATGAGGCTGGACTTTTCTACCATAGTGTGGACAGTCATTGGATGCAGCAGGCATCCAGGAAGGAGAAAGCAGATCCCTTTCACCCACGTAGTTCCTAAGGGGGCCTTCACTCTTGGCTGTCAGCAGCCAGCATGCCCAACAGCAACTGGGGGAATGAGTGTGTCAGTCAGAGTCGGACACAACTGAAGTGACTTAGCAGCAGCAGCAGGGGCTTCACAGGTGGCGCTAGTGGTAAAGAACCCGCTCGCCAATACTAGAGACATAAGACATGCAGATTCAATCCTTGGGTCTGGAAGATCCCTTGGAGGAGGGCATGGCAGCCACTCCGGTATTTTTTCCTGAAGAATCCCATGGACAGAGGAGCCTGGTGGGCTACAGTCCCTGGGGTCACAAAGAGTCAGACACAGACACAACTGAGGCAACTTAGAGCGCACACACGTATGCGGGGGCCTTTGTAGCAAACAATAGCAATCGCTGCGCTAGGATAGAACCTTGTACATACAGAGCCAAAGGTCAGTAAATATTTGCCAAATTGTGTTTAAAGTGATTCATAAAAGCCTCACATCTTCTAATAAAGTATATGTAAATAGCTACAGTAGTGGTGATTTTATTAATGCATCTAATTAGTGCAAGGGACAGTTTTGCTGAGTTATGACTACTTGTTGAAATAACTCTAGGTCGAGTTCTAGAAAGAGCCCCAGGCTTCTCTCCCAGGTTAGGAGCTGTAGCCAGCAGTTTTTAGGCTCTAACCTTCCCATGATAGGTATTTGAACACCTATATTTTGTAAATTAAAGTCATTAATTTTATCTACTTCACTTATATTGACAAGCTTCTGCCCTTCTGAGTTATTCTCAAGCTGGCTGATATAATGTGAATGAAAAAGAACAAATGCCCCTGAACTTCATAGCTCCAGAAGCTCTAGGACTTTATGAAGCAAACTTCATTTACACAAATTTGACCATGACCTACAGAGGCTTTAAAAAACCTCCTGTTATTCTGCCCTTCCTTCCCTCTCTCAAACAGTGATTTTCCTATGGGAAGTATTGTATCATTTTTCATGTAATAGCAACAGTTCCTTGATTTCTAACTTAGGTCCCAAATCATACAGATACATCTACAGGGAAAGTGTTACTTATTTCTACCATATGTTTTGATCTTTGCAGTGGCTATCCTGTTGCCTGTCTAACCTGATATCTGATTACACACCCCACTGGAACTAGCGTGCCCCACCCACCTATCCAGGGCAGGATCCAGATTTTGTGAGACTAAAAGACTAGGGAATTTGGGGTCCCTCTTTAAAAAAAAAAAAAAGAAAAATCCATTTTATCTTTGATCATTTTATAAAACTTCTTGTGTTGGGGGTCTCCAAGAACTTCCAGGTTTGATGACATGCTGGAAGGACTTACAGCTTCACTGCTATGATTTATTATGGTGAAAGTATCCAAGGCGAAATCCAAGAAGGGGAAAGGTTCACTAGGCAAAATCGAAGGGAGACCAGGTGCAAACTTTCAAGAGTTCTCTCCCAGTAGAGTCACACAGGACATGCTTAATTCTTCAAGGAACAGATTGTGACAAATGGGAAACATGCCCACCAGACAAGCTCCTTAGAGATTCAGTGCTGAGCTTTTTATTGGAAGCCAGTCATGTAGACATCCTCTGTCCAGCATGTACCCAAATCCCAAACTTGCAGAAGGAAAGCAAGTGTTCAGCACAAACCATTTTGTTTCTATAAGGAATTTAGGTACAGTGAGTCACTCTTGTTTATGGAATGGTGGAAACCCTCCTGAAATCTGAGTTCCCAGATGTCAGCCAAAAGCCAACCTCTCAAGCAGGGCTTTCCAAGGAGAGGGGTCTCAAACCCACCAGGATGACTCTTTCTTGTACACATATAAACATTTGAACCCATTGGTACAGTTCCTTCCAGGGTTTTGGGAAGGGCTGGTGCAAGAGAGGAGCCCTTGAAGCTGAAGCCACATTATCTGCAGTGTAAGTGCTTGTCTGGTTTCAGCTTTTACTTGAAATACTTTACCTAAACTCGCCAAGTTATTGCTCTGTGCTGGCCTTTGCATGTACCAGTGTTTCATCCCGAATCACTCTCCCCTTTCTTCACCAAACTCCTGTTCCACTTTGAGCTTTCAGTTTACGTGCCACCTTGTCCTGGAAGTTTGTAGACCCCATGTTCTGATTTACTTTGCCTTTCAGAGTGCCTTCCACAGTGAGGGAACTGTCCTCTCCTTAGCATAGTCCTTTGCACAGAATATCATAGTTACTTTATCACTTCCTTCGATGCCTTATGAGATTTTAGCTTCTTGAGAATAAAGCCTGTTTGTTTGTTTTTTTCATTTGTACTCCCATGCCTAGCACTTTTCCTGGCATACAGTAGATTTATATTAATATTTGTTGAATGATACAGTTACTAATATTGACCATAGCAATGCAATCAGTCCTCCATTGGAGAGGTGTGTGTATATATTTGGCTGTACTGGGTCTTCATTGCTGTGGGTTTTTTCTCGAATTGCGACGAGTAGGGGCTACTCTCTAGCTGCGGTGCACCGGCTTCTCTTGGTTGCTGAGCACGGGCTCTGGGGTGCGTGGACTCTGGTAGTTACGGTGCGAGAGCTCAGTTGCAATTCTCGGGCTCTAGAGCACAGGCTCAATAGTTGCGGTGCACAGACTCATAGACTTAGTTGCCCTACAGCATGTGGGATCTTGCTGGATCAGGGATTGAACCCTGCATTTGCAGGTGAATTCTCTACCACTGAGACACTAGGGAAGTCCCCATCCATTGGATATTAATCTAAATATTTGGGTTAAATTTTGAGATGTATGTTCAACAGCAGTTCAGTGTAACTTCTAACTTCTGTCCTCAAGGCTCTAAACCTTTTGGAAAACCTCTAGGCACTCTTCCTTAGCAACAAATAATCAATTAGAAGCAAGAACAGAGTCAGGGGAGAGTTATATGACCCATATAGACTTGCTAATGAAAAGCTTGGGTAGATATTTGTAACTTAAGTAGGCCATGGGAAGGAAGCTGCTTGATGTTTCTCTTTTTTGGTAACATTTATTCTTAATGTCTGTGCATATAAGCGTGATATCTTAATTGACATTAATCAGAGTTACGTTAATTTTATTAGATTTTCAGAAAGCTCTGAAGCCTGTTATCAAAATAGGCATTGTCAGCTTTGTTGTCATCCTTTTAAGACACATTTCAGGATCTGCTCTAACTCTAGCAGACCTACTGAGAATCCTATGACTCAAATATATGTCATGTGTTGCTTCTATAAAACTCAAGTATGGTGATGGACTGGGAGGCCTGACATGCTGCAGTCCATGGGGTTGCAAAGAGTTGGACATGACCGAGCAACTGAAGTGAACTGATGGTAGTTTAAAACTGCCACTGTTGGCATATAGAATCCATACACAGACTTGTGTATTCATTCATATTTGTAAAAGATAGAGGTGGAAAGACAGCCAATTTCTTTGTTAGATACACCGCAGGCAGACTCTGTGAGAGATGCTGAGGATGGGGGTGCAGGCAGTAGTGTCTCTAACTCCCCAAATTTGCTGCCAGCAAACATTAGGATTGAAAATACATTTCTCGAATCTAGTGTTTATAGTTTCAGTTGGAAATGGTTCATCCTGAAAGAACTTCTTACTGAAGGAGATGATGGAAAGATGGGGATTCAGGAGCAGCAGCACAAGAAAGTTCCCAGGAGCCTGGGGTATTAGAAAGTTGAGGCAGTTGTCATGCATCTTAGCTGGAAGCAGTGCCTCCATCAAGGGGGCCATGCGATCATAAGCTGCTTGGCTGGAGAGGAATGGAAAAGAGAGTTGAGGTGGTTGACATTCCAGAGGGTCCTATTCATCTGTGTTTGTTTCAAAGGCTTTTTCTGGTGGCATATTTACTGGATTGAAGGTCTCACTAGGCTGTTTATGAGCAGATCACTAAACAAAAAAGAAAGGGAGAGGTGAAGGAAGGCAAATAAGTTAACCCGCCCTATGCTGCACCCTGTATTGTATATGCTTTGGGTGGAACATCCAAAGATGAAAAAAATGGATCATTTAATGTAGTTGATGTTTACAATATGGAATCAACAGATACTTTTCCTTTACAGATATTTCTCAAGTACTTTAAGACCTCACTTAGGTGGAGTTGTTCTCACATGTGAGATGTTAGTCCAAACAAACAAGCCTTCTGCCTTTAGGCTTGCCCCTTGATATCTCTGTCAATATAAGGGTAAATCTGGAATACAGAGATCTGAATTCGCCCTTCGACTCGGCTCCAGCTTTGCAATGGCTAACAGCTTTGCAGCGTCATCCTACACGCTTTGCACTCTTGCTCTTTTGGTGAGGTCCTTCTTAAGTGGGGGATCATAAACCATATCTCTGATATGGTCATGCAAAGATTCAATGTGGTATGGGCTTAGTGGGCACCTTGTAACTATTTACTAATTGAGTGCCTTTAAAGCTCTTACCGCATAAGGCACTTAGTAAGTACAAAATTAATAGTAAGTTGTCTACTCTGTTAAATGGAGTGTACTTGAGACCTCTTAAGCCTTGATGACATGGAGCCATCGTTTTGAGTGTCGGTTTCTGTTTTTGGCTGTAACACAGTCAGGAGCCTTCTGTATTGCTAGAATACATTAGGACAATTTGTGTGAAGGCACAACCATGCATGCACGCCCACACATACCCTGTGCTGTTTTCAATCTTTGGATCTTTTCAGTGATTATTCTCTCACACATGCATTTTACTTTTGTCAAGGCCTTTGTATCCATCTTCTCATTCTATTTTGCTGCTTATAAGCTTCTTTTGGATCAGAAACCATATAAGAGGCTTGATAGAAATTTAGATCAGCTCAGCATGAGCAGTTTCACAGGAAGGATGAGAAGATCCTTGTAACTCAGGCTGGTGAGGTTTTGTACACGAACCATAAGATGTCTAGTGGATCTTCTCTGTGGCCTTTTAAAATAGATTTAAAACATCTCATTGATGCAGGAGCTAAGTGAAGTAAAATTACAGAGTTTGGTTTTCTTATTGCTAGTGTAATGAACATCATATGCCATATTTAAAAATTCATAATTCAGTTACATTTTGTTATAAAAGGTGAGTTTAATTACTCACCTTAGGACATAACTTAGCATTGAGACTAATTTTTATTGTGCATTTTTATCTGTGTGGTCACCAAATCCATTTTTGCCCTGTCCTCTTTTTTCTTCCATTTATTTTTAACTGAAGGGTGATTGCTCTCCAGTATTGTGTTGGTTTCTGCCAAGCATCAACATGAATCAGTATACGAGTGTGCCATCCCTCTTGAGCCTCGCTCACCGTCCTGTCCTCTAGGTTGGCACAGAGCTGCAGTTGGAGTTTCCCGAGTCACACGGCAAATCCCCACTGGCTGTCCATTTCATGTCTGGTAAGGCATGTCTTCATGCAGCAGCTCCTTCCTTGCATCCTGCCCTCTCCTTCCTCCCCTACTCCCACCATGCCCGTACGTCTGTTCTCTTTGTCTGGGTCTCCATTGCTGCCCTGAAAATAGATTCATTGGTGTCATCTTTCAAATCCCATATGTTTGTGTTAGCATATGAGATTTGTTTTTCTCTTGCTGACTTAATTCACTCTGTATAAGAGGTTCTGTGTTCATCCATTTTATTAGAACTGACTCAAATGTGTTCCTTTTGTTGGCTGGGTAATATTCCATTGTATATGCACCGCAGCTACTTTATCCATTCATCTGTCAGTGGACATGGAGGTTGCTTCCACGTCCTGCTGCTGCTGCTAAGTCGCTTCAGTCGTGTCCTACTCCTAGCTATTAGAAATAGTGCTGCGATGAACATTGGGGTTCACGTGTCTTTTTCAATTTTGGTTGCCTCAGGGTATATGCCTAGGAGTGGGATTGCTGGGTCCTATGGGGGTTTTATTCTAGTTTTTCCAGGAATATCCATACTGTCTTCCAAACTGGCTGTGTCAATTAACATCCCCACTAGCAATGCAAGAGGGTTCCCTTTTCTCCAGCATTTATTGTTTGTAGACATTTGATGATGGCTGTTCTGACTGGTGTGAGGTGATATCTCATTGTAGTTTTGATTTGCATTTCTCTAATAATGAGCGATGTTGAGCATTTTTTCATGTGTTTATTAGCCATCTAATATCTTCTTAGGAGAAATGTCTATTTCAGTCTTTTTTCCACTTTTGGATTGGGTTGTTTTTCTGGTATTGATTAGTATGAGCTACTTGTATATTTTGGAAATTAATGCTTTGTCAGTTGTTTCATTTACTATTATTTTATCCCGTTCTGAGGGTTATCTTTTAACCTCGTTTATAGTTTCCTTTGCTGTGCAAATCTTTTAAATTTAATTTGGTCCCACTTGTTTATTTTTGTTTTATTTCCATTATTCTAGGAGGTGGGTCATGGAGGATCTTGCTGTAATTTATGTCACTGCTCTGCCTATGTTTTCTTCTAAGAGTTTTATAGTTTCTGGTCTTAAATTTAGGTCTTTAATCCATTTTGAGTTTATCTTTGCGTATGGTGTTAGGAAGTGTTCTAATTTCATTCTTTTACACCTAGCTGTCCAGTTTTCCCAGCACCACTTCTTGAAGAGGCTGTCTTTGCCCCATTGTATGTTCTTGCCTTTTTTGTCAAAAATAAGGTACCCATAGATGCCCCATCTGGTTTATTGCTGTTGCCCCATCCTCTTAATTCCATTTCATAGGATATATATAATGTGAGAATAGAATATATTGAATATAGAATAGAATAGAATATATATATAGTTTGTTTCTTACTGAGTTTGTAAAGCAGTGACTTTTTAAAAATTAAAATTTTAAAGTTTTGGGCTATGGGGCCAACCCTAAAGATGTGAAGCAACCATGAATTCCCATAGAAAGCTAACCATTTTAGTATTTTTCTGCATGAATGGATTATTCTTTTCATTATTAGACTTTTACACCTATTGCTTTTGATCATGATTTGGCCAAGCCAAAAATGATCTCTTGAGAATTCACTGTGCAGTAGTGGAAGTTAAATCTATTTTTTAAATCAACAAGTACTTATTAAAATGTCATTCCCCTCCCAGACACTATTGTTAACATGTCACTAATATTAACTCCTTGGAAGGAAAGTTATGACCAACCTAGATAGCATATTGAAAAGCAGAGACATTACTTTGCCAACAAAGGTCCATCTAGTCAAGGCTATGGTTTTTCCAGTGGTCATGTGTGGATGTGAGAGTTGGACTGTGAAGAAAGTTGAGCGCCGAAGAATTGATGCTTTTGAACTGTGGTGTTGGAGAAGACTCTTGAGAGTCCCTTGGACTGCAAGGAGATCCAACCAGTCCATTCTGAAGGAGATCAATCCTGGGATTTCTTTGGAAGGAATGATGCTAAAGCTGAAACTCCAGTCCTTTGGCCACCTTATGCGAAGAGTTGACTCATTGGAAAAGACTGTGATGCTGGGAGGGATTGGGGGCAGGAGGAGAAGGGGATGATAGAGGATGAGATGGCTGGATGGCATCACTGACTCGATGGACGTGAGTCTGAGTGAACTCTGGGAGTTGGTGATGGACAAGGAGGCCTGGCGTGCTGCAGTTCACGGGGTCGCAAAGAGTCGGACACAACTGAGCGACTGAACTGAACTGAATATTAACTCAATGAATCTTACAACCTGTGGGGGTAGATGCTACTATTGAGCCTATTTTAAAGACAAGAAACTTGCAGGACAGAGAAGTTAAGTAATTTGACCAAGGTCACACAGCTAATGGGCTTTCCTGGTGGCTCAGCTGGTAAAGAATCTGCCTGCAATGCGGGAGACCTCGGTTTGATCCCTGGTTTGGGAAGATCCCCTGGAGAAGGGAAAGGCTACCCACTTCAGTATTCTGGCCTGGAGAATTCCATGAACTGTATAGTCCATGGGGTTGCAAAGAGTCAGACACAACTGACCGGCTTTCGCTTCCACCACACAGCTAATAAATGTCAAAACCAGGTTTGAACACAGACAGTGTAACACTATACACTTAATCAAATCTGAGAATTGAAGGGCTATCTTTCAGGTGTTGTGATCTTAGTCTAAGGAAGTTCTTTTTTTTTTGTAAGTTCCCATAATATTAAGTATTTTCACCAGTTTTGAAAGTAGTGTACTTAACTATGACACATTTAGTTAATAAACCAAAGATGACTACGTAGTATTTGCAATTTCAAACCAAGTGAAATGGAGAGTATAGGCTTAAATCTTGTGTTTCTAATATAATTATTTAACCATTCATTTTTAAAAATCATTTCTTATTTGTGTTGTCATTTTTAACAACAGTGCATCCTGGATTATTTTCCTTCCTCCTCTTACTGTGTTAATTTCTCATTACTTGTCTTTACCAGGAATTAACAGTGGGGGTAATCAAAATTGTTCAACTTCAAATTAGTCAACATTGACAGAACTTAGTGACGGAATTTGTGAAAGATTCTTCAGTATGAAATAGATATGACTAGCAATTTTTAAATTTTGATTTCTATTCTGTCTTCCATGTGAAAATATAAATTAGAGTGTATTTTCCTCCCTGTGTGTATGTGTGTGTGTCGGGGGAGGGGTTATGTTTTCACATTGAAAGTGTTTATAACTTTAGTTAGTAGTATGATCACTTTAAAAAACTGTATTCTAATTTTTCATGTAGCTGAAGCAGGATATGGCTTACTGACTTGTAACCATCCCCATTTCTTTCTGCTTAGGAATTCCTCTAAGTCGGCATATAAATAGATAACAGGCTGTGTCAGTTTAAAACTTCTTGTTCTGGGCAAGCCATTTATTTTGCTAATCCTATACCACTGGAAAGTATTAATAAAAGCGTAATTTACCCTAAAGTGACAGCCTCTTGAGACACAGAAAACCTGCCTTTCTCCTGTCACTGGGAGAAGAAAATACTCAAGGCAAAATTAAAGGCAGTGGCCAGAGAGGAAATAATTAATATTCAGGTGGAAAGCACACACTCATGCAGTTTTGTCCTCAGCGAGAAATGGTAGTGGGGAGGAAGAATGGGATTACAGATCTAGAGGGGGAAGGAAGCTTGGGCATCAGAGTATTAAAGAGGTGTGAAGTAGAGATTAACACCCACAGGAAACCTGCTTGAGAGAGAAGCTGGTCCAAGAGGTGTGTTTAACAGTTTTCTGAGGAGTCAGGGCTCCAGGGCGGTTCCCTCCACTGGACATCTTATCTGAGTCAACCTAGGCTGATCTATTTTCCCATTTCTCCTTGGAGTTTTATATCTGCACATTGCAGGTACCATAAGATTTGGCGCAGGTATTTGCTAAATGCTCCAAGATCAGTCATGAAAGGCTATCTTGTTCCTGGAAGTTTAGAAGCAAGTAACTGGTCTGTTATAATTTCTTTTAGATCTGTCTGTCTCAATCCACTCAGGTTACACTATTCATTATTATTTTGCTTAAATGTTTCTGATAGTGATATTTTTAAGAAATTTGAATATCACTTTTTATACTTATGCTTCTGATGATCAGTGATTTTTTAAATGAAACTGAATATTACATTTTACTAAATTCTTCTTGTATATCTTAAATATTTGTCTTGTCAATTTCCAATTTATATATGCAGGTAGACTGTTGGTAATGTTTGTTATAATCTTCCAACAACTATAAATACTTTCTTTGAATTTATATTGTACCAAAACTCATTATAACAACTAAAAGAAGAGGAAAAGGAAGAAAATAAACTGAAGATAATTAGCACTTGAACTTAACGGCCCTTCTTGTTTGAATCTAGTTTTGCACAGGGGCACACAGACAGCAACTACCAAAAACATTTTACTTGGCCCATTAGAACACAACTTTTTATCTACTTTCCCTCATTTATATAAATGAGAAAAAAATTTAAAATAAACATTTTGGGAATATGAGTTCTTAACATTTTTTCTAATACCCTATTGTGAGGTATCTCATATTATCAGAAAGTTCAGAAAAATCAAGAGGCCTCATAGACTAAAATTTTTATCAAAAATCAGCTTGCTGACATCAGTGTAAATACCACCATAGTGTTAAAAATGGATTGCAGTGCAGTTGGTTTCAAAAATGTATTTATTCATTGGTACATCAAGTAAATTTTCTAGTCTTAAAAAATTATTTAGTCTAATATTAAAAAAATTTGTACTGCATGTTGATGCTTCTCTGTGTTGCTTCTACTTGGCAGCACTATTTCAAAGATTTTTATCTGCCAAAGTATTCTTGATGACTGAGAAATGTATTATATTTACCAATATGACTGCAGAAAATATAAGCTATGGTTTTTCTACATAGTAATGAAATCAATTTTTTGTGTGATTGGTGAAATTAGACAAGATGTTCTGAAATAAGGTTATATTACTAGTTCACTAAAATACCCTTATTTCATTTATATAGGTTTTACATAAGATTTGACTTGCTTTTATATAACACATTCTGCTTCTTATTAGAATTGAATGGTGTTATCTTTAGCATGTCTAAATATAGTCCTTATGTCTAGAATTTGGTAATTATTCATAAACCTGTTTCTTTTGCAGAAACATTTTGCCAAAGAAACTAAGGGAAGGGGAAAATTACTTTTAATAAAATATGCTACATTTCAGTAAACGAGTTGAATTTTCTAGTAGAGTCATAGACTAAATCTTTATATTGTAGTGGTTACTCAATGCTGAGAATCAAAATTTTGACTCTTCAAGGACAATTTGCAATGTGAAACCATAGGATCAGAATTTGCTTTAGAAAATCCAAATAAAATATGTCCTGTTGTCAGATGAAAAAATATAAGGTCTGATAATGTTGGATGCTTTTTTTGTTGGATGAAGAAATGATGCTAAAGCTGAAACTCCAGTACTTTGGCCACCTCATGCGAAGAGTTGACTCATTGGCAAAGACTCTGATGCTGGGAGGGACTGGGGGCAGGAGGAGAAGGGGACGACAGAGGATGAGATGGCTGGATGGCACCACTGACTCGATGGACGTGAGTCTGAGTGAACTCTGGGAGATGATGATAGACAGGGAGGCCTGGCGTGCTGCGATTCATGGGGTCGCAGAGAATCGGACACAACTGAGTGACTGAACTGAACTGACAATACCAGTTGGATCGAATATAATTATTTTTGCATTAAATACTTTTATTTGTTTTAATTGGCGTATAATTGCTTTATAATACTGTGTTAGTTTCTGCTGTACAACACTGTGAATCAGCTATGTGTGTATATGTATCCCCTCCCTCTTGAGCCTCCCTCCAACTGGCCCCCTCCCCTATCCCACCCCTCCAGGTCATCACAGAGCCCTGAACTGAACTCCCTATGCTATATAGCAGCTTCCCACGAGCCGTTTCACACATGGTAGAGTGTATATATGTCAGAGCTACTCTCTCAGTTTGCTCCACCCTCTCGCCCCCATTCTGGGTCTACCAGTTTGTTCTCGACATCTGTGTCTCTATAGCAGCCCTGCAGTTAGGTTCATCAGTACCATTTTTCTAGGTTCCATATATTGCATTAATATAGGATATTTGTTTTTCTCTTTCTGACTTACTTCCCCCTGTATGACAGACTCTAGGTTCATCCCCATCACTACCCAATTCCATTCCTTTTGAATATTATTAACAGTTATCATTAACAATGTGACCTCTTTATCTCGATAAGCTGTATGAGGATTGCAGCTAGGCAGATAGATCACACAGTTAAATATGATCCAGACCTTGGCTTCATGGGAGAGAATTAGCAGCAGTGTGTAGTGCAATTAAGGGTATGGAAAAAGAGTTTAGGAACTTGGAGAAACAGGGAAATAATCCAGCCTTAGACATCAGGGTGAACGTGAACGTGAAGTTGCTCAGTTGTGTCTGACTCTTTGCAAACCCATGGATACCAGGCTCCTCTGTCCATGGGATTTTCTAGGCAAGAGTACTAGAGTGGGTTGCCATTTCCTTCTCAAGGGAAACTTCCCGACCCAGGGATCCAACCCAGGTCTCCCTCATTGTAGACAGACGCTTTACCGTCTGAGCCACCGGGGAAGTCTTCCCTGGAGGCTAGATATCAGGGTGGTATGATGCAGACTGTGGACTTGAGGGGTGAGAGAAAAAGGGAAGCTTGAGCTGGATTTTTGACTTTGACTGAGTGACAAAGGACTGGATCCGAAACATTACTTAAACTCTGACATTATTGATTTTCTACTATATTCATATGCTAAATGCAGTGCAAATCAAAACATTATCCCATAAGACATTTACTAGATATTTTTTTCCAGTTACTTCACAAGCTATTGACGTAAGTGTACAATTTAATTTCAGAATAATATAAATGCAAATACATCCTCATTTATCTGATAACTTTACATAAAAGATATAATTGGTTCTAGTATGTATTTGTGTATAATTTAAATTGATAACTGTATGAGGTTTTGCTTGTTCATTTTTCCCTTATGGACTTCTTTTATTATTCATTTGTTGATAAATAAAACTTTGAATGAAAAAAATCTATTTTATTAGAACTTAGAATGTTTAGAAGAATAAAACAAGTTCCATACCTGCTGCAAATACTTGCTCTTAGCAATGGCTGATATTAATAATTCATTAGAATTCTTCCAAGTTTAGGGATCCAGTGTCAGGAGTTTTTAGAATCCAAAAATTAAATGAATTCTTGTAAGCCAGCATATCTACTGTATTTTCTATATTATTTGTATCTGAATAGGATCTTAACAGGATATAAATCAATCTGATTTTGTTGAGAATTGAAAAATGTACATCCACATACCTACACACCTCATTATACAACATATACAGCCCATATTAACAAGTAGTAAGTTATTTATACAAGTAAAGTTATTAATATTATTAGT
>SJYQ01000683.1:1199241-1261442 GCA_006410935.1 Redunca redunca
TTTTTTTTTTAATTCCTGATAAATTCATACTAGAACATATAAACACTTGTATCCAAAAAGGAAGTTAATTTCATATATATTATATATGCTATTAATTAAACAATTCTTGTAAAACATATAATAGAGTTCTTGGCACAGAGTTATACTAAATAAGTGTTAACTGGTCTTTTATTGTTATCAGTCATCATTACCTGTTTAAACATTAAAATGTCAGTAAACACTATAGAGAAGGAAATGGCAACCCTCTCCAGTATTCTTGCCTAGAGAATAGCATAGACTGAGGAGCCTGGGGGGCTGCTGTACACGGGGTCACACAGAATTGGACATGACCGAAGCGAATTAGCAGCAGCAGCAACTACTATATGTGTAAATATTTATGTATGTATTTCAGTGGAAGACAATAATGGCTATTTTATTTTTCTCTATAGCCTAAATTTTCATGACATAAAATTTATGTTAGCACTGATTCTTTCATCAGTAAATACCCTTTGATTGTTATTAATATGGATAAATTTCACATCAATCTAATAATGTTTATCAAGTCTTTGACTCTTTCCTTCTTGTTCTATGTCACATTCAAGTTGGGACCAGTTCTCAATCATCTGTAGCAATGAACTTAGTCTCTAAAATGAGAATATTTACAAAACTTCAAATCCTTTCTCAGCTGTGCTGTGCTCAGTCACTTCAGTTCACTTCAGTTCAGTTCAGTCACTCAGTCGTGTCCGACTCCTTGTGACCCCATGAGTCGCAGCACACCAGGCCTCCCTGTCCATCACCAACTCCTGGAGTTCACTCAGACTCAACATCCATCGAGTCCCTGATGCCATCCAGCCATCTCATCCTCTGTCGTCCCCTTTTCCTTCTGCCCCCAATCCCTCCCAGCATCAGAGTCTTTTCCAATGAGTCAACTCTTCACACGAGGTGGCCAAAGTACTGGAGTTTCAGCCTTAGTGTCATTCCTTCCAAAGAAATCCCAAGGCTGATCTCCTTCAGAATGGACTCCAGCTGTGTCCAATTCTTTGCGACCCTATGGACTGTAGCCTGCCAGGCTCCTTTGTCCATGGTATCCTCTAGGCAAAAATAGTGGAGTGGGTTGCCATGCCCTCCTACAGATGATCTACCCGACCCAGGAATCAACCCCATATCTCTGCATCTCCTGCATTGCAGACAGGTACTTTGCCTGTTGAGTCACCTGGGAAGGCATCTCAACTGTGCTGCTGCTGCTGCTAAGTCGCTTCAGTTGTGTCCAACCCCAGAGACAGCAGCCCCCCAGACTCCCCCATCCCTGGGATTCTCCAGGCAAGAACACTGGAGTGGGCTGCCATTTCTTTCTCCAATGCATGAAAGTGAAAAGTGAAAGTGAAGTTGCTCAGTAATGTCCAACTCTTTGCTACCCCATGAATCACAGCACGCCAGGCCTCCCTGTCCATCACCAACTCCCAGAATTCACTCTAACTCATGTCCATCGAGTCGGTGATGCCATCCAGCCATCTCATTCTTTGTCGTCCCCTTCTCTTCTTGCCCCCAATCTGTCCCAGCATCAGAATCTTTTCCAATGAGTCAACTCTTCACATGAAGTGGCCACAGTACTGGAGTTTCAGCTTTAGCATCATTCCTTCCACCTTAGAAAACATAATAAAGAGTTTGAAAGTGATCCTGACAGCAGCAGGTATCCATTGAAGATTTTAAGCAATGAAGTAATGAAGTTAGATTTTCCATTTAGGAAAGCCATTTTGGCTGCCATGGCATGGATCCCAGGAGGTAGATTATTATAGTCAATCTGCAGGAAAAATGAGGAAGGCAGAAGTTAAAATAGTGACTATAAAGATACATAAGAGAGCAGAGACATGCTAGCACAGTTTTGTCATTGTTGTTCTTCAGTCACTAAGTTATGTCTGACTCTTTGTGACCCACGGACTGCAGCACACCAGGCTTCTCTGTCCTCCACTATCTCCTTGAGATTGCTCAAATTCATGTTCTTTGAGTTGGTGATGCTCTTTAACCATCTCATCCTCTGCCACCCACTTCTTTTGCCATCAATCTTTCCCAGCATCAATCTTTTTCAATGAGTCAGCCCTTTGCATCAGGTGGCCAAAGCATTGGAGCTTCAGCTTCAATATCAGTCCTTCCAATAAATATTCAGGGTTGATTTCCTTTAGGATTGATCTCATTGCAGTCCAAGGGGCTCTCAAGAAGACTCCCAAGGGTCTTCTCCAGCACCACACCGTAGAAGCACCAGCTCTTCGGCATTTATACTTGTTTATGGTCCAACTCTCATATCCATACAGTACTACTGGAAAAACCATAGCTTTGACTATATGGATCTTTGTTGGCAAAGTGATATCTCTGGTTTTTAATACACTGTAAAGGTTTTGTCAAAGTTTTCCTTCCAATCAATGAACAACTGTCTTTGGATTTCATGGCTGCAGTCACCGTCCACAGTAATTTGGGAGCCAACAAAACAAAATCTGTCGTTGCTTTCACTTTTCCCACTTCTATTTGCCATGAAAGGATGGTACCAGAAGCCATGATCTTAGTTTTTTGAATGTTGAGTTTTAGGCCAGCTTTTTCACTCTCCTCTTTCACCTTCATCAAGTCTCTTTGGTTCCTCTTCACTTTTTGCCATTAGGGTGATTTCATCTGTATATCTGAGGTTGTTGATATTCCTCCTGGCAATCTTGATTCCAACTTGTGATTCATCCAGCCTGGCATTTCATACGATGTACTCTGCATATAAATTAAATAAGCAGAGTGAGAATATACAGCCTCAACATACTCTTTTCCCAATTTTGAACCAGTCCATTTCTAACTGTTGCTTCTTGACCCACATACAGGTTTCCCAGGAGATAGGTAAGGTAATCTGGTATTCCCATCACTAAGAATTTTCCACACAAAGATTTTGCCTGGTTGATGAAGCAGACTTTTTTTCCTGGAATTCATTTGCTTTCTCTATGATCCAACAACTAATATTGGCAATTTGATCTCTGGTTCCTATGCCTTTTCTAAACTCACCTTGTACATTTGAAGTTCTCAATTCCCAACCACTGAAGCCTGCTTGAAGGATTTTGAGCATAACCTTACTAGCATGTGAAATGAGCACAACTGTACATTACTTTGAACATTTTTTTGGCACTGCTCTTGTTTGGGATTGGAATGAAAACTGACCTTATCCAGTCTGTGGCCACTGCTGAGTTTTTCAAATTTGCTGACATATTGAATGCAGCATTTTGACAGCATCATCTTTTAGGATTTTCAATAGCTCAAGTGTAATTACATCACCTCGACTAGCTTTGTTTATAATAATGCTTCCTAAGGCCCCTTCATTTCACACTCCAGGATATCTGGAGGTAAATGGGTGACCACACCACTGTGGTGGAGCCAGTCATTAAGACCTTTCTTGTATAGTTCTTCTGTGGATTCTTGCCACCTCTTGTCTGGAGTGAAGTAGATGTAGTGGGTTTAGATGAGCTCAGGTTTCTAGATTGAGTTGTGTAGAGGGTATGTCCTATAGGAGAGAGGAAAAAGAATATGGAACATACTGGATCAGATGGAGGAAATGAATGCCTCAGTTTTGGATATTGTGGCTCTTATATCTCAAATGAAAACTGCGTATTCTCTTGCTCAACTTTTGTAGGCAGTGTTTGTCTTCTATTTCTACACAGCCTGATAGCTTTCCAAGTGCTTTTGCTTGTGCCTCCTCATCTCCTCCTCGAGATTCTACGAGAAAAAGAGGAACACTCACTCCCTATCCGCTTGTAAAAATCAAGGCTCGGAGATCAAAACACATAGAAACTGGCATGTCTGGAATGAAAGTCAAAGTAATTGTACAGTAATCAACAAGAATATTTTTGCATCAAGAAGAGTTTACTTGAAGAGAATATAGCAAGATTTACAAGCATTTTCCCATGTTCATAGAAAAAAAAATTTGCTAAAATTTTTGCTAAACTTGCTGAGAAACCCAGAGAGCATTTTTCACCAAAAAGCAGTGTGACAGCAGGTAAATACTGTGAGCAGAGTTCAAAATTTGTTAAAAGGAGACTCACACCAGGATCTGCCGTATCAATTTTCTCCATGCATTTTATAAGTGAATTAGAGATGCTGTAACTAGTGTATTTTGTAGTGACCATCTGACACAGGATCCTCCTCTATGATCAGAAAGCAAATTCAGGAAAAGGCTTAAAAAATAAGATTATGGTTACAGTTCAATAAGTTATGTTCATTAGTTGGAAATCATACTTATGTGACAGTGGAGATTTTTAATGCAACTACAGAATTTAAAATCCATAAGTTTCCCATGGTTTACTTCTGACAGAACATTTGAGAATTATGAGTTATGCTAAAGAGAAATAATCCTGAATTTGACCTTCAACAAAAATGTGTTAAATGACAAGCTAAGAAATAATTTATTACATGATATACATGGTAAACATATTTACAGAATATATTTCTATTGCTGAACTGGCTGGAGGAGTAGGCAAGTTTGAAGAATAGGAGTGAGTGGCTTTGGGCATCTGCAGGTGCATGCTTGGGTTATAGTCTCAGATCTGCCCATGTCTGGCTTGGTATCCTTGGTGTGTGGTTCATTTTGTTGACCTCTACTCTTTATGTGTAAAGTAATGATAGTTATAAATACTTTATATGGTTTTAAGAGGATTCAGTGTCAAAGGGCAAATATGTGTGAGGCACTACTTTGGGTGCATATGATGCTTAAAGGTGTAAACAAGGATACCTGCCCTCCTGGAGGTTTTGTACATCGAGAATTCTACAAAGTATCTAGCATGAATGCTTAATATGTTTTATTTGTGAATAGAGATTATGTTTACCCAATCTGCTTTTCCTTTTATGGCGGGAAATGTTTCTTTATGTCCTCCAATGGAATTAATTTACATCTTCCAATTTTTTTCTGGATGCAAGTACCAAACTAAAGGCATCATATTCTTTCTTCTAGGTAGTCTGCATTCATGATAAACACTGTCAGTGTCTTTGCATTTAAAGGGTAAAATAATTTTCAGACCCCCTTAGTTTTCAGATAGGATAAGAATTTTTATCATTATGGGTCAATAGTATTACGTTGGTGTAATCACCACTTCCAAATTTAGAGAAATATTTGCTCTCTAGACTCAATATTGCTCAAAAGACTCAATCAATTTTAAATTACTGATCATCAGAGGTATTTTCACATCTGTTCCACGTGTTGCCTTACCCCTCTCTAGCACACAGGTCATGTAAAGAGGTCATGATAATGATTGGACTTTTGCTTTGAACATCTGTGGAGTCAAATGGCAAAATATATAAATTTCACATGATTTTGGGGGGAATCTATATTCATGGGCATATTCCCTGATTTTCTGGAGAAGTCACTGGTCTTAGACATGACAGTAAGGAGCTGGGGAGAGCTAAATAACTTCAAAACATACTGTAACCCATATGCCATTTTGGTATAAATGTGTGTTTTTTTTCCTTCTTGTTTTGCTTCATGTGGATGTTACAGATATTTTCCTTGTTTGTCTTTTATTGACAGTGCCCCTTTCCAAGTGTATGTAGAACAATTTAAGCTTTTTAAAGTAAATATAGGTGTATAGATGCTG
Source organism: Redunca redunca (assembly GCA_006410935.1). Lineage (NCBI taxonomy): Eukaryota > Metazoa > Chordata > Mammalia > Artiodactyla > Bovidae > Redunca > Redunca redunca. Next base: position 1,204,830 of record SJYQ01000683.1, read on the forward strand.
GACATCAGTACAGACAGATCCCATGGTCATTAAAATAATGAAGGGATACTGTAAACAACTCTGTACCCACAAATTTGATAACCTAGATGAAATGGACCAATTCTTTGAAAGACATAGTTTGCCAAAACTCACACAAAGAGACACACAGAAAACCTAAATAGGCATACATCTATAACAAAAGTTGAATAAATAATTAATAACCCATCAAAACAGAAAGCATCAGGCCCAGGTGGGTTCACTGATGAATTCTATAAAACACTGAAGGACAATGTTATACTAATTCCCTACAGTCTCTTGAAAAGATAGGAGCAGAGGGAATACTTCCTAACTCATAATATGAGGCCAGCTTTACCCTAATAGCAAAACCAAAGACATTATAAGAAAGCTATAGACTGATATCTTTCATGAACATAGATGTAAAAAATTTCAACAAAATACTAGGAAATCAAACCCAACAATATATAAAAAAAATTACATGCCACAACCAAGTCAGATTTATCTCTGATATGCAAGAACATTTCAACATTTGAAAATCAGTTAATATAACCCATAAAATTAACAGGCAAAAGAAGAAACACATAATCATATCATTAGATACAGTAAAAGCATTTAACAAATCCAACACTCATTCATGATTAAAAACTCTCAGCAAAAGAGGAACAGAGGGGAACTTCCTCAGCTTGATAAAGAACATCTACAAAATCCTTCAGCTAATATTATACTTAATGGTGAAAAATTTGAAGCTTTCCCACTAAGCTCAGAACAAGGTCAAGATGCTCTCTCTCATCACTTCTGAACATCTTACTGGAAATTCTAATGAAGTGAGATAAGGGAAACAAAAAAGTGTACAGACTTGGAAGGAAGAAACATATAAGACAGTCTTATTTTCAGGTGACAGAATTGTCTATGTAGAAAATTCAAAAGATATGACCCAAATCCAAAAACCTCCTAGAACTTATTAGCAGTGGGTAGGGGAGGGAGGGATGAATAGGCAGAGACGGAGGATTTTCAGGGCAGTGAAACTGTGCTGTGTGATACTGTAGTGGTAGGTACATAGTATTATAAATGATCCGGATCGATAGAATGTCCAACACCAAGAGTGAACCCCAATATAAACCACAGACTTTGAGTGATAATGACGTATGATTTATCAATATGAGTTCAGTGATTGTCACAAATGTACCACTGTGGTTGGGGATGTTGATGATGGGAGTGATGAGGGAGGTGTACATGTGTTGGGGCAGTGGAGATACGGGATCTCTGGATTTTCAGTTCAGTTTTCCTGTGAGTCTAAAACTGCTCTAAAGAATAATGTATTTATTTAAAAAAGCACAACTGCTTCTGTAATAGTAGTGGAAGAGTTCCATATAAAAATTCCATATGCTATGTTTAACTCGAGTATCTTAGCCAAATCCACATACCTTATTAGTCGCATTAGTCATGAAGAGTTGGCATGTGACTTCCTTTGGGGGAAATGCTTTAGTTACACAGCTGAGAATGTTAACACTCTTTGAAGATTTTATTATGGTGGAACTAGCTTCATTCTCCTATCCCAGTGGAATCCAAATCTGTGCAATTTAAGTATTTACCCGAGTTATTAGAGAGTGTTTATATTACGTGCATTCTGTTTCGCTTTCCAATTCCTTTCAGAATAAGCAGTATATATATGAGTCACATATCCTTAAAAGCAGTTGTAGTAAAGCAGGTGAGTCACATAAAGTTGCCAAAAGTCTCTGTGGCAAAAACATGTATCCTGCAGAAAAATAAATTCAGTTATTTGTGAAGACAGTCTTTCAGATATGTCTGCTACAGATGGCAATTCAAAACACTGACAAGTAGCTCAACTTCAGGAAATGGGAAATTGACATTGATCACAGAACAATATTTATCAGTTTAGTCACTTGTAAATCACCTACTACCAGTTTGGTTACTAAAGAGGTTTTCTTTCTTTGTCCCTAAAAAATGATTTAACTCTCACCTGCTCAGTACAGTCATCTCTAGTCCCATTGTTTCCTGTAGCAAATAATAGAACCTGATCAAATCAGTTAATACAGAAAATACTCAATGATTTAAGCAGAAACCATAAGAAGAAAATGATATTGATATATTGATTGGCTACTTATGATAATAAGTTTACTTACATATGGTACATTATTTATTACCATTTTTTATTTATCAAAAGCATATTGTTGTTATTGAATTGCTCAGTCATGTCTGACTCCTTGCGACCCCACAGACTGTAGCCCTCCAGGGTCCTCTGTCCATGGAATTTCCCAGGCAAGAACACTAGTGTGTTGCCATTTCCTTCTCCAATCAAAAGCATATAATAAGATTTAAATGCTAAAACCTTCTGAACTCACATGTATAATGTTCTTGAGTTTATAAAAGTAATAAATACATACAAAATTACATTATTTATTTGTTTCATTAACATTAGAAAAGTTTTCATATGACTTCATTTTAGTATAATGGTGGGAAATGTTGTCATAGATATTCCCTGTAGGACTTTTGCAAATACAGAACTTGAACCTTTTAAAAATATTTTCGATTTTGTCAAGAAATGTTAAATGTTAAATGTTTGAAGTAAGCTATGATATAATAATTTTCATTGAGTATAAAACAAAATGAGTCACCATTGATTTCATTGACATATAGTATCTCTTTTGGGACTAATTTCTTTTGAAATTGACACTCAGATTAGTTACTCTAGAGTTAACGGTTAATGTACACTATACTTGATTAACTGTGGTACACAGTTGTAGCCTGCTTCTTCAGAATGGACTGTCTATAATGATATGAATTACCTAGAAGTCACCTTGATTGTCAATGTCAATATAGAGGGACAGAGTTAATTTAAGACAGCATATATTATTTTTATTATAAAATTAATGGTGTACTTTATGTGTTGAATTTTAGCAGAATATATAGATTGGTTTTTTTTTTTTTTTTGGAGGAGTGGGGATAAGTTGCCATGAACTTAGTCGAAGTGATTGACATATGTTCATAAGAAATGTGTAAACACCCATCTCAAATGCAGAGTTTTAAAAAACTCCCATGATATACTCCATATTGATCTAAAGAAATTTTTAACTCATATATGCTTATTGTACAATTGTGACGTTAGTGACAAAATTAATCAAATAAAGGTAGGATGTTATCACTCGGTTGTTACTTACAAAATGTATTCAGCAGGAGCTATATAACAAGTTAGATCACTTCGTGGTTGTCTTATTTTCCTTTTTCATCAATTCTACTCAACAGGCATTTACCAAGCACTAAAGCTGAACAAGTCTCAGTTCTAACTTAGCAAATTAGTGAGTGGATCTTAGAGTTGTGGTCTGATATCTTGAATTCTTTTGCATTTGGTAACTCAGTTTGAGGATTCCTGCTGGCAGACATTGATCTTTCTTGTTATGTGTCTTTATAATCTATTCTTAGCTCTTCTTTCATTTATCATTTTACCCATGTCATTTTAACCCAAACCTCATTTTCCACCATATTGGGACCCCTAGTGCTTCATCAGTATGTCATATATTCCTCTTGCTCTATGTTCTTATTTTGGTGGTTCCCCCTTTCTAGAGTATATTCTCTCTTGAGTATATTCTGTCTCCATGCAACCAAATAAAGGCACAAGACAATCAAGGCAGAATTCTGCAAAGAATTCCTTAAAACCAGCTGCCTGCCTTTCTCCCCTAGACCAAAGACATTGGCCATTTATCTGGGTCCCCATATGACTTTAATTATATACATTTAGCACATTCTATGATCATAAAACATGTTAGCTATGGACTACTTGTCAGCCACTAGCTTTATCTTGGCTAATTCTCAATAACACCTTATGAAGTTAATACTCTTTAGCTTCTTTTTTATGCATTAGAAATATGAATTACACAGTTAGTCTAAATTCCCCAGACTTAGTCAGCTCTTAAAGTGGTGGTGTCGTCTTTCAAACCCAAGAATTTGCTTTCTGAATCAGCCCTTTTAACCACTGTTCTCTTGTGTATCTGCAAGCTGTATTATAGGTAGTTACATATGTATACTCCCTTAACACCTTTCTTTCCCCAACTCAATATTGATTTTCTTAAGTTCAGAGACTGCATTTATATTCCTGGTGTTCAAACTATACTAACCAGTGTTTAATAGATGCTTTGTAAATACTTACAGAATGGTTGTCAAACAGGCAAGCCACAAGTGTGCTGGGTCTTATAAGGTTGCTTTAGTAATCTTGTTCTGAGAAGCTTATAGAAATTTTGCTTTTGCCTCCAGCTCTTCTAAGCATAACAGAAACATAAAACAGAAACTTAAGCTGCTAAAATTTTGATGCAGGACAGAGAAGGAGGGTCAAAAGATCTTTAATCTGAAAAAAAGAAATAGCTTCAGGATGTTAAATACTAGCAGCAAAAATTTAGCATGTGTGTGTAAATTTTCTGACTGAAATAATTTTGGTATAATAGGATAATAGTTATAAGAAGACATAGCACCTCTTGTGTAACTGAATAATGTAGCTTTCACCCAGTTGCAGGTGGTCTGAGAATTGTCCATCAAGAAGCAGGAGACAGATTAAATGACCGTTGCTCCAGTGGTTGAACCAGAGCTTCCAAATCAACACCTCTCAGAATCTAACCTCTATTGTATATTTGGGCTTCCTTGGTGTCTCAGATGTTAAAGACTCTACCTGCAACGTAGGGGACCAGCGTTTGATCCCTGGAGAAGGGAATGGCTATCCACTCTTGTGAGCCAAGACCTGCCACTTATTAACTCTGCAAATTACTTATCTTCACCTCAGTGAAACCAGGGTAAAGATACAGCCTACCTCAGGGTTTTTTGTTAAGATAAAGTCATAGGACACTCATAAAGTACTCAGCATATTGCCTGCACATATTACTTTCTAAACTATAATACGTAGCATGCTGCTGCTGCTGCTGCTGCTAAGTCGCTTCAGTCTTGTCTGACTCTGTGTGACCCCATAGACAGCAGCCCAGGAGGCTCCCCCATCCCTGGGATTCTCCAGGCAAGAACACTGGAGTGGGTTGCCATTTCCTTCTCTAATGCATGAAAGTGAAAAGTGAAAGGGAAGATGCTCAGTTGTGTCTGACTCTTAGCGACCTCATGGACTGCAGCCTACCAGGCTCCTCCATCCATGGGATTTTCCAGGAAGGAGTACTGGAGTGGGTTGCCATTGCCTTCTCCGAATACTTAGTGTATTTACCCGTAAAATATGAATAACAATATATACCTCATAGAGTTATTTGAAGAATTAAATGAGACAGTGAACATAAGACACATAAGACTATGCCTGGCATGTAAGCTGTAAACAAATGGTAGCTGTAAACCATTATATTATCAGATAAACATTCACAAGTTCTTCCAGTTGCACGGTCCTTTGAGTCATAACAATTTAATAGCCTATTACATTTTAAATACAGTTTTGAATTGAAAATTAGTATAGCACATTACTATGAGCGTTGATATGGTTTATGTGTCCAAAACTAACACTAAAAAGGCAAACAAATTGGATGTGAAATAAATATTAAATTGATTTTAAGTGAAACCTAAGCAAAGCATTGTGAGGTCTAAGGAAGCTGTATGCTGCATTAGAGTAACGAGACCACATTACAATCCACGGGACCAAATGAGTAACCCCAAGCTGTGAATTAGGAAGATTATTTTTCCTAAAAAAGCTTGTACAACTTCAAGCTGTACACTTGATTTATTTTTCAATTTGCATGTTTTTGTCACATGGAATGTGAGATCTTAGTTTCCTGACCAGGAATCAAACCTCTGCCCCCTGCATTGGAAGTGCAGAGTCTTAACCACAAGACCACCAAGGAAGTCCCAAATTAGGAAGATTATTAAAGCAGGCACATAACACTTGCCTGAAAAATGTGAGATATGACGGCAAGAATCTTCCTTTAAGGATATAATCTAGTTTATCCATATGTTTGCATGCATCCATATGTTTATCCCAAGGAATGTGAATGTTTAAGTGAAAGAGATGAGATTTGAAACTATATATGTTTTTAAATACATTATATATATCTACAGTAGAACTACCTATATAGATAATGGGAAAACTGAGTTATATATATATTTACACACGTATACATACACATACATGTGTATACATATATACACATTTATATATGCATATATACACATATAACATATTTGTATATCCATGTATGCCTATAAATAAATAGAGAGATATACACACATATTTATGTATGCTGTGCTGTGCTTAGTTGCTCACTTGTATCCGACTCTCTGTGACCCCATGGACTGTAGCCTGCCAGGCTCCTCTGACCATGAAATTTTCCAGGCAAGAATACTAAAGTGGGTTGCTGTACCCTCCTTCAGGGGATCTTCTTAACCCAGGGATGGAACCCAGGTCTCCCACATTGCAGGTAGATTCTTTACCAGCTGAGCTACCAGGGAAGCCCATATTATATGTATATATGTATGTCAGAGAAGGCAATGGCACCCCACTCCAGTACTCTTGCCTGGAAAATCCTATGGACGGAGGAACCTGGTGGGCTGCAGTCCATGGGGTGGCTAAGAGTTGGACATGACTAAAGTGACTTAACAGCAGCAGTAGCATGTATGTGTGTGTGTGTGTATAAAATTTCTGAATGTTGTTTTTCCATCAAAGGGGAGAATCTGAAACTATTTTTTCTACAAATTGAATGTTTATAATAGAATGCCATCAAATTCTGACTCATTTATTGTATGCCAGTCATCTGCTGTTTCCCCCCCGCTAAATGTCTTCCCACCCTGGAGCATCACCTCAGTAATCTGTCTAATATTAGATTGCTGACTCTCACAAGTAATGTTTACGTCACTTATTTTCAGTGGCTCCTTTTTCATATGCATTGAAGTCTGTCTTTGACACTTCCTCTGTCTTACTTGTTCTTTCCCATATCACAGCCAAATCTTAACATTGCTTCTCACCTTAAACCTACTTTAGTCAATGATCTCATGTGCAAACTCCTTCAGGCATTTTATTCCCTTCCACCTAACACTCTTCACATGTTTGCATTTTAATTTTCCTAGTACTGTGTGCTTTGTTTATCTTAAATGTCATAATCTTTTGCTTTTAAAAGAGTTTGCATACTTAGTCGCTCAGCTGAGATTGGCTCTTTGCCACTTTGCACGTTGTGCTCACCAGGCTCCTCTGTCCATGGAATTCTCCAGGCAAGAATACTGGAGTGAGTTGCCATTTCCTTCTCCAGGGAATCTTCTCAACCCAGGGACTGAACCCGTGTCTTCTGCATTGCAAGCGGATTCTTTACCTGTTGAGCTGTCAGGGAAACCCTTAAGAGTTTAGTCTTCTTCAAGTCTGCCTGCCACATGCCCTCTTACCTCAAGTGCTTTTTTGAAGGAATCAAAATAGGATTTACAAACTTTGAAGTTTGATTGCCCACATTTTACATTTATGGCTTGCCCAAGGTGTGAGAAATTGAAAAGACCATCTTTGTGGTTGGTTTCATCTCCAGATATAATGAGAACATGCAAAGATCATCAGAGGTTAGAAAATATATAAGGAACTATTTTCTGTAAAAGTACTTTAATGACCATTATAATTTACCATCTTTTATAATCCCTTTGCTGCTGATTTTCAAAAGACTTTAAAGACAGTATTAAAAGGAATCCCTGCCAACCCCCCGGCCCCCACCTGTGGTCTTTCCCTTCATGGAATACTATGTTAGACTTTTGAAAGAATTGTATTACTATAAATTCTGCCACTGCATAACTATCTTATTCCAGTTTACATTAATCAACGTTAGAGTGACCTTGAGTAAGGTTAATTAACCTCTTTTGGTCTCACTTTTTTCCTGATGGGGTTGGATGATATCTAAATTCCTTTCTAACTCTCATATCTTGAGCCTATTTACATAAAATTCTTTTCCACATGTGGAGTTAATTGCAATCCTACCAGTCTGAACAACCTTAGTGTATCAGAGAAAGTTATTGAGAATTAGAAGAATTGAAAAAAAAAATCACCTGAATAGGGTTGATCTCAGTAGATATAAAACTATTAACCATTTCCACATCATCAACCTCTATTGTCTTTAGCACTTTGGCTTGATTAAAGATCCCTGTCCCCCCACTGATTTTTCTGCCTATTTAATCCACTTAAATTTGCATCATTTTGTTTTATTTTATCATCACTGCTTGCAGCTTCCTGCCAGTATGAATTTTAAAGTCTTGTAGTTCCTAATTTTCATCTGCATGATTCCCTCTGGATGTTTTTTAAAAGTTTCCTTGAAACCATTGAACTCCACTCCCTTCAAATCTACAAGTTCAAGTGTGATTCATTATACATGTTATGGAAATGTGGATGGATATAAGGCTACAAAAACACACTCTTGGTCCCAGGTCAAGAATAATTTGATAACATGTGCACAGCTTCAGATAAGCAGCTTATTGTTATAATGATACTGCCCCAAAAGTTGGGATAGATATAATTTTGTAAGTGTAGTGCTCTAAAGCAAGGGTCCCTAACCTCTAGGATCTAATACCTGATGATCTGGGGTGGATGTAATAATAATGGAAATAAAGCACACAATGAATGGAATATTCTTGAATTACCCCTGCTGTCTGTGGAAAAAATTGTCTTGCATGAAACCAGTCCCTGTTGCCAAAAAGGTTGGGGACGGCTGCTCTCACAGCACACTACCTGGGTTCACATCCAATATTCACTGCTCGCAAGCTTTGTGACTTTGAGCAAGATGCTTAACCTCTGTCTCATAGGATTGTTGCTGCTGCTGCTAAGTTGCTTCAGTCGTGTCCCACTCTGTGTGATCCCACAGACAGCAGCCCACCAGGCTCCCCTGTCCCTGGGATTCTCCAGGCAAGAACACTGGAGTGGGTTGCCATTTCCTTCTCTAATGCATGAAAGTGAACAGTGAAAGTGAAGTCGCTCATTCGTGTCCGATTCCTAGCGACCCCATGGACTGCAGCCCACCAGGCCCCTCCGTCCCTGGGATTTTCCAGGCAAGAGTACTGGAGTGGGTGCCATTGCCTTCTCCGCATAGGATTGTTATGAAGGTTAAATAGTGACATATGGTAAAGCAACTAAAGTTGCACCTTGTACATAGTACATCTTCTTCAACAAATGTTCACTTACTATTCTTAACAAATTCAGAGATTTTTAGAGTAGTTCTTTCTCAAATGGTAAAGAATCTGTCTGCATTGCAAGAGACCTGGGTTCAGTCCCTGGGTTGGGAAGATTCCCTGGAGAAGGAAATAGCAACCCACTCCGGTATTCACACCTGGAAAATTTCATGGATGCAGGAGCCTGGCAGGCTACAGTCTACAGGGCTACAAAGAATTGGACATGACTGAGCAACTAACACTTTAATGTAGACAATATGGGAAAGATAGCATCCTCATTTCCCTAAGATAAAGAAATGTGCCCTCTTTGGCATACCTGTCTAATATATGAGTTTAAATAAATGAAGGTTCATGTACATATTTTAAGCAAAATTTATAAAATGAGAGTATTTATATTATTTTCCTTAGTCTATAGGTACCCTAAAGAATAGGGAGATGCAAAACCATGTGAATCCCTGCCACCTCACTCCCGCTACATTGCAAAAAATATATATTAAAAGGAAAGAACATGAAGGAAAAGGATTGTTTTTGGCATCATCTGTTTTCTAAGATTTGCTTTGCCTAAAAGAACAAAATTATAGAAATCAATATTCTTGTGATTTTAAGGGCCTGACTTTAACTGAGAAACAAGTCATTTGATATATGGAACTGGGTTTTTATCTTCCTCATGCTTCACTCTGTCTGGACAGAGCTGCGGATGATCTCAGCCCATCGCATTAAAGCTATGATGCACGTTTGTCGCTTGGCTTGATCTACCAGCATAACCTTACTTTCTCCTTTTGTGAATATTACATTACTTTTTATTTCTACTAATGTTCTATGACTTAACCTTCTACTAGAGAACTAGAAATTTATCTTCTAGCTTTTTCATATACTCGAGGTTCTTTTTTTCATATATATTAAAAATTATTTGAGGATCCGAGCCTTATCTTGTATGTCCTTTGGGTTCAGTCACTTCAGTCATATCCAACACTTTGGGACTCTGTGGACTGTAGCCTGTCAGGCTCCTCTATCCATGGGATTCTCCAGGCAAGAATAGGGTCTCCAGGCAAGGAAAGGGTTGCTGTGCCCTCCTCCAGGGGATCTTACCTGTCCAGGGATCAAACCCAGGTCTCCAGTGTCTCCTGCATTGTAGGTAGATTCTTTACCTGCTGAGCCATCGTGGAAACCCACACGTGCCTTTAAAACCTCTCTTATTTCTTCCCCAAATCCTATGATATTTTTTAGTTAACATTTGATTTTTCTAAAAAATCGGCATAGTAATTATCTTTAATGTTTCTTATGTGTGTGGGCATGTGTGCACTCAGTTGCGTCTCTTTGCAACCCCATGGACTATAGCCCGCCTGGTTCCTCTGTCCATGGAATTTTCCAGGCAAAGATATTGGAGCAGGTTGCCATTTCCTCCTCCAGGAGATCTTCCTGACCCAGGGATCAAACCTGTGTTTCCTGCGTCTCCTGCATCGGCAGGAGGGTTCTTTACCACTGAGCCAGCCAGGGTAAACTCTGTCTTTGCACTGATTCCCAGGACAGTCATGGGACTGAAAAGAAAGAAAGAAAGAAAATCTACAGGACTCTACACATCAGATCATCTTCCTTCCTTCCTAGCTAAGAATGAAGTTATATCACCTCAATAGTTGAAAAAGAGTCATAATAAGCAAAACATGTTGGCTAGATGATTCTGAACTTTTTAACCTGCTTAGGTAATGTTGGCAGATTTATTTAATCTAATTTTATAGATATTGGGTGTTTTTCTTATTTTAGGCATACGCTTGTTAATAAGACTTATGCAGATCATGGGTTTCCCAGATGGTGCTAGGAGTAAAGAACCTGCCTGTCAATGGAGAAGACAAAAGAGACAAGGGTTTGATCCCTCGGTGGGGAAGATTCCCTGGAGGAAGCCATAGCGACCCACTCCAGTATTCTTGCCTGGGAAGGTCCATGGACAGAGGAGCCTAGCAGGTCCATGAGGTCACAGCTGGATATGACTGAAGTTACTTAGCACACACATATGCCTGCAGGTCACAATGTAACAAGAGCCTACAGTCTTGTAATGTATTTTGAATTCACATAAGTCTTAATAGTTCTCATTTAAAAAATTGTGCATTACTTACATGTAATTATTTTGAATTAAATGTTAGTAGAATTATGTTATTATAAAAATGTGTATACCACCTTTCAAAGTATACATGAATAGAATCATTTAAGCAGAATGTACTCAAGTTACACTCAAATGTATTTTCTGCATAATTTTGATGAATATACTAGACCTAGAGTTTTTCTGATGGTGTATTTCACTTGGTAAGTATACAAACTTCTATTAGATAAACTCTATGACTATATGTTAAATACCTCCCTGGGGCCTCTTTTTTAATTTTATTGCTTTGTAACATCATATGAAGTGATAATATTTTTCAACAAGCTGGTTTGCATTAAACATCAAGCTTACTCATTCCCTTGAGTACTGTTAAATACACTGTTTTATTATAACAGCTGAGCTAATGGTTGAATATCAGAATCTAAAGTTACTTTATCTTTGTATCCATATATGGATGTGATAGTGTCTATGTGTATATCCCTGGGCCCAGGGATGCCTTTGTTGTGACTGATTTGGGGGAATATCTTATTAACCTAAGAAAATCAGGTAAATTATTCCTCTGAGAGCAAGGAGTGAAGAGTGGCAAGCAAAACCGTAGGAAAATCTTGGAACAAGGAAACATTGATCTAATGAAGTGAATAATAGTTTTCACATGAATAAGTAATTGCAACATCTAGTTACTACACTGTTTGATTGCACAGACTGAGGTAAAATTTTACAGCTACAGGATTTTCATTGCATTTCCTATAATGTGATATTTTGCAGAATATTGTACAGGACAGCCAAACATTATCAGTCAAATGGAATTGTTAAAGGATAGTCATTTCCTTCTCTCTTTATCTTGTTGAAATCTGGCCATTCTGTGTCCTAATTGGAAACGTTTTCTCTCAAAGGAGCAGGCATCTGGAAACAATGCTGCCTTGCTGTTTTGAGGCCAGAGTACAGGAATGCCTCTATTCACTTCTTACACTTGTCTTCCTAATTCTCAATAGTTTTTAGTTACAGTTAAACACTGTGCTGTTCTACAGCTTCGATCATATTATTTCTGAAAATTCTTAGGAAAAATTTTTAACCTTTTAAGGCTTATCCCATGTTCATCTTCCCCTATAGTCCTTCAGTGAACTCCAGACTCAGCTATAGGTGCATTTTTTAACATTTCACTAATGTTGTTAAAATAATCTGTCATGTGTTTGCTTTCTTTACTGGACTTTTTAGCCCAGCACCTAATAGGGCAGTTTCTTATTCTTATTTAGACTTTCATAAATGTTTGTTGCTCTGAATGTGATTTAGGAAAATAAAGTTCCTGACAGGACAGCTAAATAATAAAGCATGTTTTTGTTGCTAATACTTAGTTTATGCTTGAGATTGTAGAAGCCTTTAAGATCAAGGACAACAGAGAACTTTCAATGAAGTTATCTTTAGTTTTTCTTGTAGAATATAAGTGATCGTTTAACTTAAACACAAACTGAAATAAATGTAAATTTCATAGTTTTTGATATTAAACAATTGTTTTTCAAATTAGAATCTAGTAGATATTTTTGCTATTTGCTAAAATTTAAGTTTATTCATAAGTGCCCCCAATTGCTCAGTCTTTAGCTGTGTACAGTTGGCAAGTGTGTCTCTTTATACCAGAACAGTGGGTAGTAATGCTAGGTGAGGCCAGCAGCCTGCCTAAACTTCAGAAAAAATAAGGAGTTGATAATCCTGCATGTGAAAATGCTGACACATAACTTATAGTCTTCTGCTTTAGACACTAATTTTTAAAACATTGGGCATGCTTTATTTTTATGAAGTTTATCCAGGACAAATATAGCCTGAAAGAAGCCTTACTGCAGAAGGAACTCACCTAGTCTGGTTGGCAAGCCGAGGAAAGTGGCTGAGTGGACATTACGCTGAGGTCTGATACCTGGGATATTATTTGGCACTTTCTCAATCCTGCTGAGGGATAGACTGTACTATATATTTCCCCCCACTGAGTTTGTTGCCTGGAAGTGAGAAATGAGTCATGGAGAGGGATGAGACCAAGGAGATTCCGGAGCATATTAGCCTGTTGAAAGGAGAAGGGACTGTTGAGCAAAGTGAGGAGAAAGTGTACCCTGAAAACCATCCATGAATAGGTTGTCTGTGTCGTTTCTATGTTGGTTATTTTCTATTTATATGCATTTGTTTGAGTTTCATCATTGTAATGCAAATTTATAATTACACAACATAATTTCCCAGGTTACTTTATATGCAGTAAGTGTAAGCTCCTTGAGGGCAGGGACTATGCTTTATTCAAATTTCTTACACATGAGGAATGCCACAACAGATTCAACTGTTCACAAAACACTGTGTCCTTTGTGATTCCTGTTGGATTATAACACTGAGGAATATATAACACAATATATTTCTAGTTAGTCTCAAGAGCATGGATTTCATGGGTTTCAGACAAAGTGCCTAGGAGGAAGGGTTCAGGATGGTCTTTTAAGACCTGGCAGTCCAGTTAATTGTTTAGTGAAGTTAAAGAAGATGAGTCTACAGAAAAAGAAATGTTCCCCCCTTAATTATTATTATGTTTGGAAATAATACGTCCAGATCCTTTTGGTTTTAAATTTTTATTTTGTATTGGAGCATAGTCGACTAACAACGTTGCACTAGTTTCAGATACGCAGCAAATTGACTCAGTTATACGTATACATGCATCTCAATAGATAGGTCCTTATGTGTTAATTTTCAATACGTGTCAATCCAAACCCCCAATCTACCCCTTCCCCATGGGTAATCATAATTTCCCTGTCTAAGTCTGTGAGTCTGTTTTTATTTTGTAAATGAGTTAATTTGTATGATCATTTTTTTAGATTCCACATATAAACATCATCATATAATACCTATCTTTTTGTCTGACTCATTTCATTTAGTAGGATAATATCCATGCCCATCTATGTTACTGCAAATGGCATTATTTCCTTCTTTTTAATGGCTGAGTAGTATTCCACTGTATATGTACCAAAACCCTATTCATTTATCTGTTGATGAACATTTAAATTGCTTCCATGTCTTGGCTATTGTAAACATTGAACATTGAATATTGAACATTGGGGTGCCTGTATCCTTTCAAGCCATGTTTTTCTCTGAATGTATGCTCAGGAGTGGGATTGTTGAATCGTATGGTAACTCTATTTTTAGTTTCTTAAGGAGTCTCCATACTGTTCTATATTGTGGCTATACCGGTACACATTCTTACCAACAATATAGGAAGGTTCGCTTTTCTCCACACCCACTCCAGCACAGAGAAGATTGTTACAGATAAAAGATAACAACTGCCAAAGTCGTGCTTACCCTATTGCCTTGTCCTGTCATGAAAGCAAACAAAACTAAATGTAGTTTTTGTTTTTAGAAAGCTAGAATATATACAAAATGATGCAGTGATAGTTGATTAAAAAACTAGAAAAAAAGTATGCTGCTTTGAAGAAAAACAGTCACATAATAAGTGATTTTGATTTATACTGTCATAGCCAGAAGCATGAGATAATGGAGCATCTATCTAATATGTGGCATGCCCTTTAGAGATGTTATCCCATTTAATTCCTACAACAATGGGAAGTAGAGATATTATTGTTTTCTGCCTTTCTAATATTTAAAGATTAGAGATGTAAGGAATTTTAATATTTTATTCATGATCACACAGCTTCTAAATGTTAAAAGTTAAATTTGATTTTAGGTTGCCTAACTCCAAAGCCCAGGTAGCCCTTTAATGATCAAATTATACTCTCTTTAGATGGAAAGAACCCCTCCCCCGCCTGAAAATCCATGGATTGGATTTGACACATTCCTCATTTATAGATCTCAAATTAAAGACATTGTTGAGCCTTTGCAGTTTTTATTTTTATAAACATTAAAAGTCACCTTCTTTCTTACTCAATAAACAGTTGTATGAAAGTGATGCCATGAAGAAGCTAGTTAGAAGGGAATGAGATAGAAACAGTGGTTCTAGGAGAGGAGTGATAGTGGGCAGAATTTTCCCTCCCAGGAGACATTTGACAGAGTTTATTGACTGTCACAGTGTGGAGGTGAGAGGAGGGGAAAGAGCAGAAAGGCAAGACAGAGAAGGTGCTGCTGGCATCTAGAGGGTAAAGTATCCTAAGATGCGTGTGTGTTGTTGCTAAGTCGCTTCAGTCATGTCTGACTCTTTGTGACCCCATGGACTGCAGCCCGCCAGGCTCCTCTGTCCGCAGGATTCTCCAGGCAAAAATACTGGAGTGGACTGCCATGCCCTCTTCTGGGGGGTCTTCCCAACCTTGAGATCGATCTGGAATCTTACATCTCCTGCGTTGGCAGGCAGGTTACTTACCACTAGCGCCACCTGGAGAGGGGAAGGCCTCCTAAGATGCACGAGATGGGCCATAACAACAAGGAGTTATTAGCTCAATATGTCAATAGCCCTGATGTTGAAAACCCAGGTTAAAACCTTTGTATGGAACCTGCAGTTCCTAGATTCTTTTTCTGTCTTATTTGATTTGAATTTCTGCTGGGTGAAAAGATCGGTTGCTACCAGTATAGCCACCTTCCAGGATTCTAATAGTTCTCCAGAAGAGATGTCTTAATTTTTAAAGACCTTCATTCCTGTGATTGGATTTTAAATTAAGTGCAAGTTAAAGAAGTGTTCTTTTACTTGTTAAAATTGAACATGGTTTATTCCTTAATGCAGAATTTTTTTCCTCATTCACTATCTGACAAAGGCACTTATTGTTTCTCATAAGATTTCCTGATCCTTGAGACATAAAGGGATGCTTGAGTGCTTCCTTTGAATTAGCAGATTCTTGAGTGTATGCAGAACAAGTAATGAAGTTAGAAAGTAATTTAAATCTAAAAAGAACACTATTAATGAAGTTTATGTAGGAGGAAAATGGTTTGGAAGTTACTATCCTTTAGAAGAAATTAGTTTTATCATATTTGAAAAGCCGATACAGATATATAAAATTTATTTTTGCCTTCCAAATACATATGTGCAATTCCTCTCATTGATCTATATTGAATGTAACAAACGTTTCTGTAGTTCCAAAGGTTTATAAAGAGCCAACAGACGTATATTTAACAACATCTTCTAATGGCAAAATAGCAGCAAATAGAATAGTTTATGTGAAATTTAATGTGATCTGTAAATAGAGACAAAGCTCTTTAAGATGTGATTGTATCAATGTTGATATAAAAGAGATTTTCTGTCACGTTTTACCTAATGTGTTGTTCCTAAAAAGTGACAATTAAAATCTCTTGCTGCTTTTTGCGTGTTGACATCACAGCATGACAATTCACATTAGTTCCAGGAACCAGGAAACTCACTGCAGGCTTCTGACAGTTCTGGTGCCCCTTGGAATTCAGGCCCCTTCCTTGTCTTACAGAATCTTTCCTCTCTAAGCTCATTCACACCATCCCACCAAACACAGATATACACACACACTGTTCTCCAGCGTATTGATTGTGATTCTGTGTTCTGCCCACTGTCACAAAACTTCCCTCCCTGAGGCAGAGGAGCACAAAGAAGCTGGCTGCCTACTTGGAATTTGGGGTGGGGACAAAATATGGGAAGGAGACAAGAAGGTTATTTCTGAATTAATATTTTATAAATAGTTCATAGGTGGTGAATTTACTGGTACAGTAGAATTGTTCATGTTGTTATCAGTTTTGTTTTTACACCATTGATTTTATAGTCCTACCTGATACCATCCAATTCTTGTATAGTACCCCCAAAATGCAAAGTAAAGCCATGTGCGTGTATTTCAAAAAGCAATGAGTAGGCAATGCCAAGGTGTGAGAGAATTCATCTCATAATGATTGGCATTTTAGGGCCCTTAAGGGGGTGGTTCAGATAGTAAAGAATCTGCCTACAATGCGAGAAACCCAGGATCAATCCCTGGGTTGAGGAGATCCCCTGGAGAAGGAAATGGCAACCCACTCCAGTATCCTTGCCTGGAGAATTTCTTGGAAAGAGGAGCCTGGTGGGCTACAGTCCATGGGATCTCAGAGTCGGACACGACTGAGCAGCTAACACTGCTTTAAGATGGTCATCTAGACATTAATAAGACTAATGCAGCCATCAAGAAATATGAAGGAAAAATGATTATTACCCCTGAAAGCTAGTGAATCTCTGAAGTTCTGCCAAATGCCTGAGGAGAAGTACTAGAAGAATCTGGCCTCAAACTTAGAGCCGGCCAGGATGTATTGGTCACCATTCCGTTTTAGGCCACAAGCTGGCAGAAGAAAGACTATCATTTAAGGATGAGGCCTCTTAAGAGCAAATCTTCCAGGAAGTCACAAACATCCAATTAGCTCTGTCTTTGCTGGCACAATGTGTCAGAGATTTCTATGAATTTTGTGCTATGCTTTTTGACAAAGCACTGCTTTCTATCCACTTCACTTCGTTGGGACTAAGAATCAGCCTGCCTTTTAGTTCATTGCAATAGAGCTAAAAAGGGTACAAGTGCCCTGAGGTGAGGGCACTTGAGATAAGACATGACCCAAGATGGGACTCAGTGTCCTGGGGCAATAACTTTACTGAGTGGTGTGGTTGTGGGTGCCTGTATCAGAAAGTAAGTGACCAGCTTATGGTGAGTCAAGCTGACCTAAGCACAGGTGCCCAATATGGACAGGTAAGTTGGGGTGGAAACCTACTCATTAAGGCAGGGTGAGGACTGCAGAAAGATGACGTGGCCACAGGGCCTTCAGCCACCATGGTCTTGGCACAGGTTCGTGGGGCACACCCTCCTGCGTCCCACTTTCAGAAGCTGACAGTAACAAGATACTGGAGTAGGCAGGGAGGGTGTTCAGAGGACGATTCCGCACTCAGGAGGCAGTCAGGTACCAGACTTGTCCCAAGAGACCTGACCATCTTAGTTCAGGATCCAGCTTCCTGAAATGTACCAGGCAGACCCTCCCCAGAGAAGAGGTGACCGGTCAAGGGGAGAAGGAAGTGAGCTGTCAGAACCCAAGGAATGGAGCTGATTAAGTACCGGATCAGAAAAACCCAACCCAGCAGAAGGGAGGGCTGCCGGTTCAGTGGTACAGGCCATCTGGTCACCTGGGCATTGGCTTCCAGAGTGCAGCTGGCCATGAAGAAGTCCAGCTCCAAGCCTGGTGCCAGTCATCATGGTTGAGAACTTCATGCTTGATTTTGGAAATCTCTGAGCTCATTCCAGGCCCCAACTCCTATCAGAAATGAAGGGCCAGGAATTTGGCAGTGAACCTTTCAGGAGATGTTGGCTTTTCTTAGGAACTGGAAGTGATACAGTCTGAAAGGTGGATTAATGTGAGGTGGCTAAGGAAGACAGTTTGGAGTTGGGAGACTCTGTGAGAGGTGCAGGATGTCCCAAGAGGGAAGATTGTGACTACAACCGTAGGCACTTCTTATGTCAGTTGGTGTGTTTAAGTTTCTGTTTTATATCCCTTTGTATTGATCCATAGTGATGCTCAAATGAAGCAAGTGACTTGGTGCACTGGACAATTCTCTGAAGCATGTCCTCTTTTGTGAATGTCTTATACCTCTTCAAAGATCCTTTTATAACTCTTCCACATTACATCGATTGCTTCCTTTTAAGAAAATCCTGTAATGCAACTGGAAAAAATGTAATTGAGCATTTAAACAGTCCTTGCTTAATAAACACTAATTGTTTCAAATACGTAACTCTTGCTTTTCTAGATCATTGGAAAGGAAGGCTATCCTGTTGCTTTTGTTTTTCTTATGAAAGTCTTTTGGTAAGGAGGGATTTTTTTTGTTTGCTTTTGCTTTTTTTTTGTCAATCGATTATCTGCAGAATCCTCACATTGCCGAAAACAATTATTAGACATGATAGTGTACTCTGAAAATAGTAGTTTGGAAAGCTGGTGGACTGAAATTTCTAATCCTAAAATTGTAAATGTGTGCTCTTTGAAAAATGATGAAGATATATTGTTTATCTATAAAGTAAAAAAAAAAGTACACTGTAAAGGGTCAGTCAGTCAGTTCAGTCGCTCAGTCGTGTCCGACCCCATGAATCGCAGCACACCAGGCCTCCCTGTCCATCACCAACTCCTGGAGTCACTCAGACTCACGTCCATCAAGTCAGTGATGCCATCCAGCCATCTCATCCTCTGTCGTCCCCTTCTCCTCCTGCCCCCAGTCCCTCCCAGCATCAGAGTCTTTTCCAGTGAGTCAACTCTTCACGTGAGGTGGCCAAAGTACTTGAGTTTCAGATTTAGCATCATTCCTTCCGAAGAATTCCCAGGACTGATATCCTTCAGAATGGATTGGTGTAAAGGGTATGTCCTCAAAATTGCTCATGCATGGAACAGAACTAATTCAGATATCTAGACAGAACTAATTCAGATACCTAGATAGACTTAAATGAGAGAAGACTGGTCATTGCTTCTCATCCCACTTTAAGTATGGCTATGTAATGTAATCTGCACTGCAGTTTGATTGCATGAAAATACATTGTGAATCCAAAGGATTTTCCTAAATATACCAATATGTGGGATTTGTTTTGAAGAGTTTATACATGTTCACATTCACTTTTCCAGAAAATTAATGGAAAGAGTGAGCTATGGAGCAGTCGTGTGCAGGATGAAGAGCTGCACCCTCCCTCATTGTCTTCTAGGGCCTATTAATTTAATATTTCATAGCATTTTACCAACAATATCTTTAGTATTATAAGCTAATTAAAAGTATCTGGGGAGTGTTATTATAGAGCTAAAGAATATCTGGCCTTGTAATTCTTGGAATTATTTTTCTAATAATGACTTCAAATTTGTTTCAATGGCAGCTGTTGTTAATAAATGGAATAATCTTAGAATTATAGAAATCATTATATTTTAAAACAATAGTCTCTATGAGGCATAAAATATTTTTCCTTATTTTTAAAATGGTAAATAATGAAATAATAAAGGAAAAGTTAACCTAAGCTTCTTTCTTCTTCTTTTCTTCGGAATTCCTAAACTCTGTAACTCTGTTCACCCTTTAGCTCTCCTCTTTTCCTTCATATGTAGTGATATCCAGCAGTGAAGGAATGCTTTCATTCTTGCCTGAGTTTTAGATTCATCATCTTCATGGGAAAAAGTTTTAACAGTTTTTTAATGAAGCTTGAACTCTGATATGGTCATTTCACATGACCTGAGGTTTTTACAGGAGTCTTCTTTTTGTTGTCAGAGATAACGATGATACGATATTTTGGTGTAATCAAGGTTAAAATTAACCGCTCATTTGAAACATTTTTCCTCAAAAACGAGCATTTTTATTTTTCTATAAATTTTCATTTTGATAATGAGATATTTTTCCAGTGATTATATATGGATTAGAGAACTATGACTGTTTTACATTTTATTCTTTAGGATATATATTTTTTCTAAATTTCCAAAATTCACACACATATATATTAATATAGTTTACATATTACATGAATCCTAGTAAAAATAAAGCAATGATTTTTAAAAGCATCAAAATAAAAGGAAGAAAATATAGTAGTAGAGTTTTGTGAATGAATGTAGTGCTCATACTAAGGATCAGCCTGAGAAATTCTGGTCTCAGTTTATTTCTTATTCTTGCTTAGTTCTAATTATTGCATAGCATTGATCTATACAAGCCAAGGGATGCCACTAGTACTTTTTCTGTTGTGAAAAGAACTGAATGGCCCTGAGCTGTGACACTTGTAGCTAGCATGTTGGGCTAAACAACTCTACCTCCTCAAGACCCATGTAGGTGCACTGATAAAGACGGAGATGCTTCTGGCAGAGGAGGAGGCGTGACTTCTGTCCACAGTTGAAGTTTGGGTATATACAAACATATCCTATGGCCTGTGATGAAAGCGAGGTTGCAGAGAAGCAAACACTCCCTGTAAAGAATGAAGCCTGTCCTACTCAGCAGAGCGTAGAGCCCTGTGTAGACACAGGTACAGTGACCCAGACTAAGGCATAAGCAACAAAACAAAACAAAACAAAATACACTTTCTGGGTATGAATCCACACAAACCTGCTTAATCCTAGCACAGTGGTGGAACATTTTTCCCCCAGAAGGGCTCTTGTGGCACAGGTCTGTTAGCCCATTAACTCTGGCTCTAGGTGCTAGAGATCTGCACTTTGCTGAGGGAGTAGGGACTGAAATAGAGCCATTGCAGACAGTGGAGGAGTCCTGACTTAAGTAGAAGAGGGTGACGGTAGGATCAGTGTTTTTACATAAACAATGATGATTATCCCTGCAGAGGTAAGAGCCTACTATGCGTCAGAGGTCCTCTGGCATTGTGGCTGACAGACGTCACCAAGATGCTAGTCAAGACTATAGTCTACCCAGAAAGGTTGGTCAGAGAGAGGAATGTGGACGAGACTTGACTCTGCCCTCTGGAGAGGCACGGGAACTTCTGTATCACAAGGTAGTAATGGTACTTACTGAAGAGAAGGAAGGATTTCATGTGCTCACAGTCAAATCTCTTCAGTGTTAAAGTTGACAAGCAAATATTTAACACAAGTATAAACCCAATCACATGAAGAGTTATTTAACTTATGTAGTAATATCATAGCATTTATTGTTTTCTTATTTTGGCATTTTTAAAGCCAAATTATCAGATTGCAGTGGGGGATTTATAAGGATAGAAAACATAAATGTGCTGTCTCCTTTACAATCACATATGATAGTAATAGCAAACACTATTGAACACTTTAGATTCAGTATCTCATTGTGTGATCTCCACAATCTATGAGGAAGGCATTATTTTATCTATATTTTATGAATGAAGGAACTAAGGCAGAGGAAAGTTAAGTAACTTGCCCAAGATCCCACAGTTAGGAAAGCCTAGCAAAAGAATTGGAACCCAGTTAGCATGTGTTTAACCATCACATTAAGCTCACTACTGGGAGAAATATGTGATACTAGAACCCAGGTTATATGAGTATGTAATGGCACATGCCTTTGAGCTTTAATAACAAATATACTGTCCTCCTTGAGAATGTTAAAGAGACTTACTTAAATCAAGATTCCATCTTAAGTTCCCTACTATCTAATGTAGAGTTACCTTGACACAAGTTTTAATTGGTGGTTTCTGTTATCAGTCCATTAATCCTATGACACACTGGAATGAGTAGAAAGGTTGAAAACTATTTGAAAAATATCTTTTTCTCCTTTAAGAGTTTGTGGTGTTCTTGTTACAGTTGTTGAGGAAATTTATGTACCTTTTATTGCAATGTGCTTTAATTAAAGACCAAATGAGACCACTGATAGTTTGTATCTAAAAGATCCTGAGAAAAATTCACTTATCTGCCTCACCTGAAAAGACCCTGATGATGGGATAGGTTGAGGGCAGGTGGAGAAGGGGACAACAGAGGATGAAATCGTTGGATAGCATCTCTGACTCGATGGACATGAGTTTGAGCAAGTTCCAGAAGTTGGTGATGGACAGGGAAGCCTGGTGTGCTGCAGTTCTTGGGGTCACAACGAGTTGGACATGACTGAGCGACTGAACTGAACAGTGTCAACACAGCAATTGATAAATGTTCTGACTTTGTATGTTGTACTACAGTAAAAATCGGATTTTGATAAAAACATAGCATTGATTTTGTTATACTGGGNTGGAGAAGGGGACAACAGAGGATGAAATCGTTGGATAGCATCTCTGACTCGATGGACATGAGTTTGAGCAAGCTCCAGAAGTTGGTGATGGACAGGGAAGCCTGGTGTGCTGCAGTTCTTGGGGTCACAACGAGTTGGACATGACTGAGCGACTGAACTGAACAGTGTCAACACAGCAATTGATAAATGTTCTGACTTTGTATGTTGTACTACAGTAAAAATCGGATTTTGATAAAAACATAGCATTGATTTTGTTATACTGGGAAAGGCAGAATGAGTGAAGCTTGGCAAATAAATCCAAAACCAATGTTAATTATTCTAATTAGGAGAAATTTCTCTGATGATCAGCTCTGTGACTGTCCTTTGCTGCATCTCCATCTATCTCAACCTTTTAACAATAGAATGAGGACATTGGACAGAGAGTGATCACAGTTATAGATTTATCCATTCACTCACTTATACATTAATTCATATTTACTGTGTACTTTCTATATGTTAGGTACTATTTTAAGCTGTGGAATATAACAGTGAATGAACAAAATGCTAAAATGTCATCGCCTTGATAAGGTTTTACATTAAAATGTGGCATGGGAGGTTTAGAAAAACCCAAAGTAAACAAATAAACCATATGGTATATTAGTGATAGGTTCATGAAGAACCAGTGTAGGGAGTGGATAGGAAGTGATGAGGACAATATTATGTACAGAGGTCAAGTAGGGCCTCCTGGAGTAATTGAAACATGGTAAAAATTTCACAGCTAAAGGGAAATATTCTGGTATGTGGGGAAAGAGAAGAAAGTGCAAAGACAAGCAACATCAAGTGTGGCTAGAGGTAATGGGGAACAGTCAGATGTGAGATCAGGGAGCTATGAGGTGGACTCATCATTTGCAGAACGTCATCAATCAGGAAGGGATACTGGCTTTACTTCTGAGTGGTAGAATCAAGGGAGGGTTTGCAGCACGGCTGCCACATGCCTTTGCTTGTTTCAGAAAGGGTATGATTCTGGCTCATAGGTAGAAAATTTTGTAGGAAACATGGTGTAGAGTCATAGAGACCAATGGCCCCAGTTCAGGCAAGAGGTTATGGTAGTAGTAATTATGGTCACTTTCAATATCTGCAGCTTCCTTTTTGAGGTAAAATTTAAACACAATGTAGTACCTCTATCTTAAGTGCATTATTTGGTAAGTTTTGTTGAGTCTGTACATTCATGCAAATAATAACCTAATACAGTTACAGGAGATTACCAGGACTGCCATACCTGCGGAGGCCATTTCTACCCTTTTCTGTCAATCTCCATATTCCCACAAGCAATCATTATTATGATTTCTTTCCCCATAGGTTTGTTTGGCCCATTCCTGTGTGTGTGTGGTGTGTGTGTGTGTGCGTGTGTGTGCGTGTGTGTGGCGGGGGGGGGGGATACACTGTATGCTCACCTATCTGGCTGCTTCTTTCAGCATCATGTTGCCGAGGTGCATCTATATTTTTGTGGATATTAGTAGTTCTCTCTTTTTATTGATGAGTGTTATTCCATTGCATGGATAGGCCACGATTTGTTTATTCATACTCCTGTTGGTGGACATTTTAGTGTGTTCATAATTTGTATTTACTGTGAATAAAGCTGTTAGAAATCTTCTAAGATTATTTTTGTGGGCATGGTTTTCTTTCTATTGGGTAAATAGTAGGAATATAATAGCTGGTACACAGGGTAAGTAAGTATTAGTTGCTCAGTCGTGTCTGACTCTGTGTGACCCCTGGACTGTAGCCCGCCAGGCTCCTCTGTCCATGAGATTTCCCAGGCAAGAATACTGGAGTGGGTTGCCATTTCCTTCTCCAGGGGATCTTCCTGACCCAGGGACTGAACTCAAGTCTCCTACATTGCAGGCAGACTCTTTACCATCTGAGCCACCAGGGAAGCCTCAAGGTTGGTATATATTTAACATTTTAAGAATCTTTTAGTTTTTCTTTTTTTAAATTTGTTTATTTTAATTGGAGGTTAATTACTTTACAATATTGTGTTGGTTTTGCCATACATTAACATGAATCCACCACAGGTATAATGTTTTAACTTTTATACTCTCCTCAGCAATGTATTTCCAGTTACTCTGTATCCTTGTAATATGTTATCAGTCTTTTAATTTTAGTAATTGTAATATATGTATAGAATTTCATTGGAGTTTTAATTAGCATTTTCAAAGTATTTTTTATGGAAGAATGAATAAGATTTCTGGATCATTTGGATGTGGTTATGAGAGAAAGAGTAGAAGAGACGTGTAAGAATTTTGTGGCCTGATTAACTTAAAGTTGTACTGACATTTAGTGAGGTGAGAAAGACTGAACTAAGAACATGGGAGGAGGGGCAAGAATATTGAAAATAGACAAGTGGAGAGGTCAAGTGGAGAGTTTTTAAGAAGTAGTTTTATTTGTTTATTAATTTTTGGCTGTCCTAGGTCTTCATTATTGGAGAAGGAAATGGCAACCCACTCCGGTGCTCTTGTCCGGAGGGTCCCGGGGAGGAGGGAGACGGTGGGCTGCCGTCTGTCTCTGGGGTCGCACAGAGTCGGACACGACCGAAGCGACTCAGCGGCAGCGGCCCCAGGTCCTCATTACTGCGCAGGCTTTGCTCTCGCTGCAACGAGTGGGAGCCGCTCTCTAGTTGTGATGCGGGGCTTGTCGCCGTGGCTTCTCTCGTTGCAGAGCACCGGCTGGAGGCGTGTAAGCTCCCAGGCTCTAGAGCACAGGCTCTATAGTTGTGACGCACAGGCTTTGTTGCTCCAAGGCATGTGCGATCTTCCTGCATCAAGGATTAAACCCGTGTCTCCTGCATTGGCAGGAAGAATCTTTACCACTGAGCCACCAGGAAAGTCAGTTCTGAGATTTTTAAATTCAGGGGAGATGTCTTTTGGGAGTCATGATGATTCTTGAGATTGTCATGATACCGTGAGATTCGTGGCATCGCTACCAAGTAAGAGGAGGTAAACAATATTTTGATTCTAAGAGCTGGGGTCCTCCACAACTAGATTCATTGGAATAAACCAGCAAAGATTTTGAGGTGAGCTAGCTAGAGAGGAAAGAAGAAGTGTATGAGAGTGTGGCGCTCCTAAACCCAGGAAAGGAGAGTTCTCAATAGAGAGAAAGTGATAAACTGTGCCCAGCGTTGTGTAAAGGAGTGATTATTGTCACTAAGGTATTAGGTGGAGTAGGAGGTGGTGGTTAGAGAGCAAGATGCTCGAATCTGATGGTACTATATAAAATTCCAGTTCTAGGTTGTGGGGGATGATGGTTGAGACAATGATCTATTAGGATGAAGGACAGGATCACAGGAAGTAAGGGATTTAAGGGACAGAAAGGCCAGTTTGTTTGGAAGCACACTGGAACAAATGATATACTGTTTAGAAAAGTTGCATATATCAAACTAGAGTAATAGGCTAAATCTATCAGCTTGTCAATTAACAATAAAAAAGAGGAAGTTCTAAATTTAGATCTAATATACTAACTGCCCCAGGAAACTCATGATTTAACATTAGACCATAGATACAGAACTTAATGGATGTAGTTGACTGTGTACTCAGTGTTTGCCAATTAGATTTTCAAGAATCTTTTCCAATAAAGTTTCTTAGAAACAATTTGCCAAAAACTTTAATAATTTTCTGCGTAAAATAATAGCAACCAAAAATAAGGAAGATGGTTCCACTTTAAAATATGTAAGCAACATTTACATACAACATTCTTTCACATATTCTATGTAGAGCATATCAAAGGAAGAGGCCAGCATTATGAGAGAATTTCAAACCATGTCACATGATGACTGTGTTCACAGACATAGTTCCCTTACGGAAAAGAAGGAAAAACAAGTGAGAGGCATTTAATATTTTTCTTTGAAAATTAGTGAGGATGACATGTAGAGGTACCTCTATTTGACACCAGTAAAAGAAAGTATATTTTCAGTAATTCATAGCATTGTTTCATTTGCAATGTGATCTTTGAACATTTTTGGAAATGAACAAACTAAAGTTAACCTTACAGAAAAGGCTTATATTGCATGGTTCTAAGACACCATCAGTTATATTACACCATTGTTTTATGCAGCAAGCTGCAAATGCAATTATAACATGACTTCACTTTTAAAACCCAGCTTGATTTCAGGGGCATTAGAATCGGAAAAACATTTAATTTATATTGATGATATGTAGTAATTAAACACTACACTCCCTCAACTTCTAGTTTTTAATGATGGTGTTTTAGTGTTCTATGTGTCTTTCAAATATCCCAAATTTGCATAGAAATATATTGTGGAAAGCACAGAATGTCAAGTTTTTGGTGTTCTATGGAACGTCAAATTTTTATACAATAGTCATGTATGTATTAAACTTAAGAGTTGTGTTTTCCCTAACTTTTCAAACCATGTTTAGCTTTTTGAGATCAGTGACAAAATTCTTGCTGGAATGATTTCAATTATCCAGGCAAAATACTGTTCCTCACTTAACTGCACTAAGGTCATTTCTGTTGATTATTAGTAGGAAAATGGAGATTCTGTAATGGGCATACCATGTATCCTTAATACTGCCATCTGTAGTATCTTCTGCAAGTTTGCACCAAGAAGCCCCTCTGGCCCTGTCGTAAAGCATTTCGAGTACTTCCTGCGCCTTCTGGTTTATGGATGCCTTTTGTCAGCACGTTCCATCTTTATTAGATCTTCCTCTAGGTCATATTAGACTATCATGGGCACAGCAGGCTTCTAAGATGTTTGTGTAATGTTGATTAATATGGCATTGTCTTGTAACTTCTGTGGTAATGGTGCATTATCATTTAAAAAATAGCTGAATGAAGGGTGTTTTAACTTTAATTCAGGCTCTCTTCTGAAGAAACCTAAAATCTTGGCTGTAAAGAGACAGTTGGATGAACACTGCTTTTGTGTGAATAGCCAGAAGGAAGCTGGATTTGGTCCTTGAGTAATTTCAGTCGCGAATGAGGAAGTAGCATTTTAAGAAGGAGCTGCGAAGGAGATATTCCTCACCCTAAAATGCATGGTAACTTGCAAGCTTGATGCTTTTCTAATTACAGAATGCCAACTATGTGTAACCATAGCAATTATATGTCCATGTTTAAAGATCAGACTGAAGGGAAATGATAAAGATCCAGGTATTATTTAATCTTATGACTTGCCACTTCTTATGAATGAAGTAGAAAATGACTTTTCTAAAAAAAAAAAAAATAGGATTTAAAAACAGACTTCCATCTGGAAGTATTCAAAAGGGTTTGTACAGAAGAATGTGGGTGCAGCAAGAAACTATTTTATTTCTTAAAGCGAAGAAGTATACAAAATGCTTCTTTGGTTTGAACTACATATTTGCTTCCCTAATTCTTCACCTTTCCATTATGATATACCAGTGGGAGATGGGGCTGGGTGAGTTAGCTGCTTTTCTTCAATACTGAATACAAATGAACGCAGTTTTGCCTCATGGAGAAAAACCTTTCATAGAAGTAATTCCCAGGGAGGTAGAGTGGCGAAAAAAATTAGTATCAATAGGTTTGTACACCTTAGTGAGACTTTCAGAATGAAGTTCAGCCATACTGGTTACTTCAGTTCATCGTGTCCAACTCTTTGCGACCCCATGAACTGCAGCATGCCAGGCCTCCCTCTCCATCATCATCTCCTGGAGTCCACCCAAACCCATGTCCATGGAGTTGGTGATGCCATCCAACCATCTCATCCTCTACTGTCCCCTTCTCCTGCCTTCAATCTTTCCCAACATCAGGGTCTTTTCAAATGAGTCAGCTCTTTGCATCAGGTGGCCAAAGTACTGGAGTTTCAGCTTCAACATCAGTCCTTCCAATGAACACTCAGAACTGATTTCCTCTAGGGTGGACTGGTTGGATCTCCTTGCAGTCCAAGGGATTCTCAAGAGTCTTCTCCAACACCACAGTTCAAAAGCATCAATTCTTTGGTGCTCAGCTTTCTTCACAGTCCAACTCTCACATCCATACATGACTACTGGAAAAACCATAGCCTTGACTAGAGAGACCTTTGTTGGCAAAGTAATGTCTCTGCTTTTTAATATGCTGTCTAAGTTGGTCATAACTTTCCTTCCATGGAGTAAGTGTCTTTTAATTTCATGGCTGCAGTCACCATCTGCAGTGATTTTGGAGCCCCCCCAAATAAAGTCAGCCACTGTTCCCACTGTTTCCCCATCTATCTGCCATGAAGTGATGGGACCAGATGCCATGATCTTAGTTTTCTGAATGTTGAGCTTTAGGCCAACTTTTTCACTCTCCTCTTTCACTTTCATCAGGCGGGTCTTTAGTTCCTCTTCACTTTCTGCCATAAGAGTGGTTTCATCTGCGTATCTGAGGTTACTGATATTTCTCCTGGTAATCTCGATTCCAGCTTCTTTTCTCAAGTCCAGCATTACTCATGGTTTACTCTGCGTATAAGTTAAATAAGCAGGGTGACAGTATACATCCTTGACGTACTCCTTTTCCTATTTGGAACCAGTCTGTTGTTCCATGTCCAGTTCTAACTGTTGCTTCCTGACCTGCATATAGGTTTCTCAAGAGGCAGGTCAGGTGGTCTGGTATTCCCGTCTCTTTCAGAATTTTCCACAGTTTATCTCAGGAAAGTTGAAGTTTATCCCACGTGGTCTCTCTGAGGGATTTGATAGCATTTTCTCAATGCCTTGGATTGCCCAGGAAGCCAGCAGCAGGGTAGAATGGTCAGCACCAGTATTTTATTTGGCAATAAGATAAAGAGGTGGCCTGGACATCTGCCGTGTCCTACTCTATTCGTGTTTTAGTAGCATCAATATATTCCTATATTGGTATCATCCCCCTATTCCACTTTCTGCGGTGTTGTCATATAAAGCTGCCGTTACAGCATGGATCCTGTCCTAAATCTCATTGAATATCTGTATAAAAATCCTTGAAACTATGAGGACGTGATGGCCATACTTAAGGACATGTTCTAACCCAGCAAGGGAATGTGATTCTCTTTCTCCTCAAGATACAGCTGCAGAATTTTTCAGCTGAGGTCTTTGTGAGGTCAGGTTATTTTCTTTTTAAAAGTTTAAACTGAACCCTGGAATAGGGCATGATGCAATCATAGGAATAGATTCCCATGACAGGAGCAAAAGGAGCCAGCCTCTTGTCTTCAGGACTTTTTCCTGGTGGCTCAGATGGTAAATAATCTGCCTACGATGCAGGAGACCTGAGGCTGGGAAGATCTTCTGGAGAAGAAAATGGAAATCCACTCCAGAATTGTTGCCTCTAGAATTCCACGGACAGAGGAGCCTGGTGGACTACAGCCCATGGGGTCACAAAGAGTTGGACAAGACCGAGTGAATAACACTTGTACTTTCAGTACTCTCTTTATTTATGACAAATGTTAATTTTAAAAAAAGATGAGGTATGGCTAAAATAATGATATATCCTAGTGACATAAAGTGAATAGAAATTGAAAAAAAAAGAGAAAGGAAATGAACAATAGAGAGCTAAAATGAAGCCCAGGGTATATTTATAAAGTTGAAAGGGGTACTCAAGAATGTAAGTTAGAAGATTGCAGTTTTAGCTTACACATTTCTAGCTTCTAAAGGAAAGAGAAAAATTATTTACAAGATATGAAGTGACCATGCTATTAATGCTAATTAATTTCTCAAGAGGAAAGGATCTTTTCTTTTGTCCCAACTATGTACATTGTTCTCACAGGGAGCACTGCGGTGAGGTTAACCTCCTCAACAAAACACCTTCAGTGAATACAGTAAAATATTATTGTAGGCATATTTTTCTTATTATCTACATTTAATATGAGCCTGTGGAAACATGAAACATAGTAAAATGTAATTGTATGAGGGTTGTAAAAAGTGATCTCAAGGACAAAGGGTTATGAAAGTCTGGTTTTGTTCCCAGTATAAAAAATCAGAAATCTGGAGCAGATATTGGCAAACTTGTCCCTACAGGCCAGAGTAAATATTTTTGGTCATGTGTGTCCTCTGGTGTGCTCACATGAAACAACCACAGATAATGTGTAAATTAGTTGGGGTAACTGTGTATCAATAAAACTTGATTTACAAAATCAGACAGTGAACCAGACTGGGTTCTCAGATCACAGTTTGCCAACTCCAATGTGAAGAAATAAGGATTTTATTCATTTTGAAGTTTACTTTTTATCTGTAATTCTTCAGAACAAAATTTTAATAAGCATTAGAAAACAAGGATTAAAAGCTCAAATATATTTTTCAATTTGAGGACTGAAAATAAAAATTGATTACCATGTAAGGGTAATATTTGATACAGTCCCTCAAACAGAGTCTGGTTTGATATTTTCAAATGAAAAGTAAGTCATTTAACCAGAGCTTCCTCGCCTCTGAATAAGTGAAGTGGGATGAGTAGAAATAACCATCATCAATATTTTTTGCCCCAACTTCCACATTCTACCCCCCAAAATGAATACTTTTAAATAATGTGCACGCAGAAATGGCCAGGTATGAATCTTGGCTCTTCCACCTGCCAGCCCAGTGAACCTGAGCAAGTTATGTCGCCTGTCTGTAACTTCATCTTATCAGAGGACTGGGCATAACAATTCCATCTTTGCAGGGTTGCTGTGAGACAGACTACTTAGCCATTAACTGAGTGATCCGTATGCATTAATAGATGATAGTTTGGCCCCCTGGAGTCTGTGCCAGAAGCCTCAAGTTGGTGGCCAGAGGGACTACATAAAACATATAGCCTGCTAGGCTCCTCTGTCCATGGACTTTTCCAGGTAGAATATTGGAGTGGGTAGCCATTCCCTTCTCCAGGGCATCTTCCCCGACCCTGAAATCGAATTCCAGTCTCAGCATTACAGGTGGATTCTTTACCATCTGAACCACCAAGGAAGCCCTATATACAACTATAGGTCATGTAAAATTTTGGGCTATATAAGCATCTGAGATGCCAATATGAGAGAATATGACCATACATGAACATATGGATTTTAGGGAAAAGAAAAAGAAGTCAAAAACCTCATCACCTCAAGCTCGCCTGGTTGAATGGAAGTGGTGTTGCTCCCACCTGCCCAGCCCACCTCCCTGGTGCTCAGGTTGGCCTCTGTGACATTCACAGGCCAGTTTGTCCCACTCCTTTTCTTTTGCAGTGCCCAGAAGGAATAGAAGTCCTCCTTGGTACCATGTCTGCAATTTTTTTTCTTTTCTGTACTTGGTCCACTTCATTTTTCACATTATTTGCAGGGTTCTTGTCAGGACCCCAGAGAGTAGTGGGTTAGAGCGTTTGTAAATCAAGAAGTTAATAGGAGTTCTATGATAAAAGAATTTCTGCAGAAGGGGGGAGAAGATGGCGGAGGAATAGGACCAGGAGATTACTTTCTCCCTCACAAATTCCTCAAAAAAAACATTTCAACGCCGAGCAAAATCCACAAAACAACTTCTGAATGCTGGCAGAGGACATCAAGCACCCAGAAAAGCAGATCATTGCCTTCAAAAACAGCGCTGTATAGACGGAGAAGTCAAGAGGCTACTGTAAAAATAAAACTGAAAACCAGAAGCAGGAGGCTTAGGCCCAAAGCCTGAGAACATCAGAGAACTCCTGAATCCAGGGAACATTAACCAACAGGAACTCATCAAACGCCTCCATACCTACTCTAAAACCAAGCCCTGCCCAAGGGCAAACAAGCTTCAGAGCAAGACATACCACGCAAACTGTCCAGCAACACAGGAACACACCTCTGAGCTTCTATAAACAGGCAGCTCAAAACTACTCCAAAACCATTGACATCTCATAGCCCATTACTGGTCTCTCCAGCGCACTCCAGAGAGAAGAAACCCAGCTCCACTCACCAGAACCCCAACACAAGCCTCCCTAACCAGGAAATCTTGACAAGCCACTGATACAACTATACCCACAGTGAGGAAGCTCCATAATAAAGAGAACTCCACAAATTCCCAGAATATAGAAAGGCCACCCCAAACGCAGCAATATAACCAAGATGAAGAGACAGAGGAATACTCAGCAGGTAAAGGAGCAGGANGCCTTTACCATTCCAAAAGCCTCTGTAGAATTTTTAATTTTAAGACAAACATTCTAGATGTATCTGTTGCAAATAGTATCTACTGATACTCTTTCTGGGAATATTGTTACCTGATTCCCTGATGATTGAGCGTACTTTATAACACTGCTGGATAATAATAGTATTGATAGTATAATAGTAGTATAGCAAAGACTAATTGAATACATATAGGCAGTGGTAAGTATTTTGCTGTTACTGGGTTATCTCATATAATTGTCACAAAACACCGTGGTTTATCTTATCCCTATCCTACAAAGAATGGAAATGAAACAGAGAGGATAAATAAGTTGAAAGTCACAAGCTGCTAAGTGAGGCAATCTAAGCTCCCACTCTTAGCTACTGGACTCCGCTGTCTTGGCTACATGCAGTGACAATTGGAAAATGTCTGTCCCAAATCATATCTAAATTAATAGATATTTGTTAATCTTAGATCATGTTTCTTTTCTTAAGTAACTATGTATGAAGATTGAGAATAACACTAGCTTTTAAGCATAAAATTTCAATAAAAATAGAAAAATATGTTACTTTTAATTTTTTCCCCCCAAGGTCATAGATCTTACTAATTCAGTAGGTTCATAGAATTGTGGTGAAACTTAGTGAAGTCATGAAATACAGCTACTTAACAGCTTTAAAATACTGTATGATCTGACAAGGTCATTTCTAAAGACCCACCCATGGACTTCTTAAGACATAGATTTCTTGTATCGATTCCTGTAGGTCCTGATTAGCCCCATGGCACCCCACTCCAGTACTCTTGCCTGGAAAATCCCATGGATGGAGGAGCCTGGTGGGCTGCAGTACATGGGGTCACTAAGAGTTGGACACGACTGAGCAACTTCACTTTCACTTTTCACTTTCATGCACTGGAGAAGGAAATGGCAACCCACTCCAGTGTTCTTGCCTGGAGAACCCCAGGGACGGGGGAGCCTGGTGGGCTGCTGTCTATGGGGTCGCACAGAGTCAGACACGACTGAAGCGACTTAGCAGCAGCAGCAGCTCCCAATTTAAAGCAGTAAAAGCCAAGAAAGATCAACAAAAGCTACACAAAAATTGATATTCCTCTGTGAGGTGATAGAAATTTAATAGTGCTTAATAAAAAGGTAGATATCCCTAAATTACCTTTGTCCTCATGTCATCACTATCCACCTTTCCCTGGAGTCTAGTGTATGGTTTTGCTCCAAGAGGTACAAACTTCCACTTTATTAGAAGTAAAAATATGACAGAGCATTGGAAAGAACAGTGGACCAACTATCTTTGGACTCGAACAGTGAGGTCCAACAATAGTTATTAAGTTAGAAGAAAACATTTGTTATTCAGTAAATTGGAAAACAAATACTCAAGGTAATATATAATAAAATATTATTAGTTCTAAGTGTGTATATATGTATATATATATATGTATATGCTAAGTCGCTTCAGTCGTGTCCGACTCTGTGCGATCCTGTAGATGGCAGCCCACCAGTCTCCCCTGTCCCTGGGATTCTCCAGGCAAGAACACTGGAGTGGGTTGCCATTTCCTTCTCCAATGCATGAAAGTGAACAGTGAAAGTGAAGTTGCTCAGTCGTGTCCAACTCCTAGAGACCCCACGGACTGAAGCCTACCAGGCTCCTCCATCCATGGGATTTTCCAGGCAAGAGTACTCGAGTGGGTTGCCATTGCCTTCTTCATATATATATACGTGTGTGTTTGTGTGTGTGTGTGTGTGTAAAAATATGCATATATACATATTGCATTTCATTGATACCAAGATGCTATTGATTGTAACATACAGCATCAATATCAAAGCTTTATCAGAAAATATAAACATTGTATCAAAAATGCAACATTTTATAAGATATATTCAGGTTTCAGGCATCATAAGAATTCAGATGTACCTTATGAAGGAGTCTGGCTGAGATGGAATTGATGGATTATTGACTGATCAGATGTGGAGGTTGGCAGAATGAAAGCTGACATTGGTTCTAGTTGGCTGTGTAAGGGTAGGGGTTGGTGGATCTGGGTAGCTAATTCAAATTGTAGCACATTGAAGTTTATTTCAGTTCAGTTCAGTTCAGTCACTCAGTCGTGTCCGACTCTTTGCAACCCCATGAAGTTTATTTATGACGTCCTTAAGTGTCAAGTTGAAAGTGTTGTTGAACTACTTGGGGTTACTTTTAAATGGATTACTGTGATATTGAATGGTTTGCCTTGGAAACTAACAGAGATCTTTCTGTCAATTTTGAGACTGCATCCAAGTACTGCGCTTCGGACTCTTTTGTTGACCATGATGGCTGCTCCATTTCTTCTAAGGGATTCCTGCCCACAGTAGTAGATATAATGGTCATCTGAGTTAAATTCACCCATTCCAGTCCGTTTTAGTTTGCTAATTCCTAGAATGTTGACATTCACTCTTGCCATATCCTGTTTGACCACTTTCAATTTGCCTTGATTCATGGACCTAACATTCCAGGTTCCTAGGCAATATTGCTCTTTACAGCATCAGACCTTCCTTCTATCACCAGTCACATCCACAGCTGGGTATTGTTTTTGCTTTGGCTCCATCCCTTCATTCTTTCTGGAGTTATTTTTCCACTGATCTCCAGTAGCATGTTTGGGCACCTACTGACCTGGGGAGTTCCTCTTTCAGTATCCTATCATTTTGCCTTTTCATACTGTTCATGGGGTTCTCAAGGCAAGAACACTAAAGTGGTTTGCCATTCCCTTCTCCAGTGGACCATGGGAAATAGATGGGGAAACAGTGGAAACAGTGTCAGACTTTATTTTTTGGGGCTCCAAAATCACTGCAGATGGTCGACTGCAGCCATGAAATTAAAAGACACTTACTCCTTGGAAAAAAAGTTATGAGCAACCTAGATAGCATATTCAAAAGCAGAGACATTACTTTGCCAACAAAGGTCCGTCTAGTAAAGGCTATGGTTTTTCCAGTAGTCATGTATGGATGTGAGAGTTGGACTGTGAAGAAAGCTGACCACTGAAGAATTGATGGTTTTGTACTGTGGTGTTGGAGAAGACTCTTGAGAGTCCCTTGGACTGCAAGGAGATCCAACCAGTCCATTCTGAAAGAGATCAGTCCTGGGTGTTCATTGGAAGGAATGATGCTGAAGCTGAAACTCCAATACTCTGGCCAGCTCATGAGAAGAGTTAACTCATTGGAAAAGACCCTGATGCTGGGATGATTGCCGGGAGGAATAGGGGATGACAGAGGATGAGATGGCTAGATGGCATCACCAACTCAATGGACATGAGTTTGAGTGAACTTTGGGGGTTGGTGATGGACAGGGAGGCCTGGTGTGCTGCGATTCATGGGGTCGCAAAGAGTCAGACATGACTAAGTAAGTGAACTGAACCTTTAAATGGATCACTCTCTAATCATGCCTTATTTGTTGCTCTGGTATATTTAAAGGTACTGATGGTGGATGGGCATCATAAGGTATCTCTTATTATATTGTCCTCCAAATATCTTAACTGTGAGTTTTTCAGAGTATTATTTTTCCTTTCATGTCTACTGGGTGATAAATATTTGAAGGTTTTATGACCATGCCTAAGTGCTCATGTTTCACTGATATTATTCCATTAAATCAAAACACTTTCTTTAAGAAAATGTTTTTCGTTTGTGTGCTAAATCACTTAGTAGCATCTGATGCTGCGTGACCCTGTGGAATGTAGCCCACCAGACTCCTCTGTCCATGGGAGTCTCTAGGCAAGGATACTGGAGTGGATTGCCATGCCCTCCTCCAGGGGATCTTCCTGAGCAAGGGATTGAACCTGTGTCTCTTATGTCCCTTGCATTGGCAGGAAGGTTCTTTACCACTAGCATGACCTGGGAAGCCTTTTTTTTTTTTTTTTTTGCTTAAATGACACACATCTTCCTAGTTGTGAAGATAATTAGTAATCAAAGACAATTCAGAAAATGTTAGTTTAAAAAATGACTTGAAGACATCTCTGATTGTACATCTGTGTGTGTGTGCTTAGTCGCTCAGTTGTGTCTGGCTCTTTGCAATCCCATGGACTACAGCCTGCCAGACTCCTCTGTCCATAGGGATTCTCCAGGCAAGGATACTGGAGTGGGTTGCCATGCCCTCCTCCAGGGGGACTTCCCAACCCAGGGATCCAAACCAGGTCTCCTGCATTGCAGATAGATTCTTTACCATCTAAGCCCCTAGGTTTCCCCAAGAATCCTGGAGTGGGTAGCCTATCCCTTCTCTAGGGGATCTTCCTGACCCAGGAATCAAAACGGGGTCTCTTGCCTTGCAGGCTGATTCTAAGCTACCTGTGAAACCCCCAATTATACCTCTACCTCCCTATAAATACTTAATTTGAAATGTTTCTAGACTTTTATTTTTACAAATTCTTTCATGTATAATTGATATCAATTGTAGTTTTAATTCTTCCCCATTTATTATGGACATTGTGAGCATGTCACTATTTTAAAAGCAGATGTTTAGTCTGGGTAGATAAGAGAGCACATATTTAATAGTTTGATTAAATGAAATGTTTTATATAAAAGTCATGTTTATTCATGTTATTCGATTGACTTCAGAGAGGGGGTTTTATAACATTTAGTTTTAAGGAAAATCTGCTATATAAAAGCTCAGCAAGAGGAAAGGAGCCCCTAATTATTATATCTCTAACCATCTGTATTTTGCAATGTTACATAATACAGTGAGCTCAGGTGGCTCCAGACATGTATAAATTTGAACAAATTATACAAGTTGCAGTTGGCAATAACACTCCATAAATTCTGTAATATTTCTGAGAAGTTAGTGACTCTTTATAATTTCAAATCATTGTCAGACATCTCCTTAAACTTGACCTTTGCTTAAAAGTCTCTGGATCTTAAATATCAATAAGAATATTCCAAACTGATAAAATTCTTTAATTCCTAAGTTGACCATGACGAAAGAAGTTTTGATAGCATCATAAATCATTATTCTCTTCCCAAAGTGTCTGATATCCACAGTGATGGGAAAAATAGAATTGCATAGAACTTTTAGAAGTGAATTTATAGTAATTTATAGTACTTATCATTGGGCTCATGATTTTATACTCTATTTTGATAAATATCAGATACTATATTTCAAAATAAGCTTTTTCTGAGTTTGACCATTTAGAGTTACACATAATATAAATGTAAACTGTTCCACTGGCCTGGCTTGCTAGGGTGCCTTGAAATCAACTGCCTTTGACCATCAGATAAATGTGTTAAAAGTTACTTTAAAATTCCTGGTGCTGGGCAAGGAATAGCTGCTCAGTAAACATATGACTGACTACCTACTGAAGGTTGTTCTAAGACTTCTGAAGAATGGGGTATATAGAGCAAGGTGATGCAGTGGGGTAAAGAATCCGCCTGCCAATATAGGAGATGCAAGAGACAAGGGTTTGATCCCTGGGGGGGAGGGGGAGATCACCTGGAGTGGGAAATGGCAGCCTGCTCCAGTATTCTTGCCTGGGAAATCCCATGGTCAGAGGAGCCTGGCGGGCTACAGTCCATGGATCTCACACAGGGTAGAAACAGGAAAGGCACTCAGGGCAACATGATTATGTTGGTGAGAGGGAAAGCAGCTGAAAAGAAGGAGGCAGACTCAGAAAGGAGCCAGAAAGAAATTCCATTACATTAAAAAATCTCATTTTTGTTTTTCCCAGAGATGGTCTTTTTTAAAACGCTCTTTCCTTACGAATTTTCCATTTTCTCCTATATGCCCTACATTGATGTTGTTCAGTCTCTCAGTCACGTCTGACTGTGACCCCATGGACTGCAGCACACCACGTTTCCCTGCCCTTCACTATCTCCCAGAATTTGCTCACACTCATGTCCACTGAGTTGATAATGCCATTCAGCCATCTCATCCTCTGTCACCCGTTCTCCTCTTGTGCTCAGTCTTTCCAGCATCAGGGTCTTTTCTGATGAGTCAGCTCTTCGTATCAGGTGGCCAAAGTATTGGAGCATCAGTATCAGTCCTTCCAATGAATATTCAGGACTGATTTCCTTTAAGATTGACTAGTTTGATCTCCTTGCAGTCCAAGGGACTCTTAAGGATCTTCTCCAACACCACAGTTCAAAAGCATCA
This sequence comes from Redunca redunca, assembly GCA_006410935.1. NCBI lineage: Eukaryota > Metazoa > Chordata > Mammalia > Artiodactyla > Bovidae > Redunca > Redunca redunca. The sequence continues at coordinate 1,243,728 of SJYQ01000683.1, forward strand.
ATTCTTTAATGCTCAGCTTTCTTTATGGTCCAACTCTCACATCCATACATGACTACTAGAAAAACCATAGCTTTAACTAGACAGAACTTTGTTGGCAAAGTAATGTGTCTGCTTTTTAATATGCTGTCTAGATTGGGCACAGCTTTTCTTCCAAGGAGCAAACATCTTTTAATTTCCTGGCTGCAGTCAACGTCTACAGTGAAAATAATGTCTATCACTGTTCTCATTTTTTTGCCCATCTATTTGCCATGAAGTGAAGCAACCGGATGCTATGATCGTTTTTTGAATGTTGAGTTTCAAACCAGCTTTTTCACTCTCCTCTTTCACTTTCACCCAGAGGCTCTTTAGTTCTTCTTCGCTTTCTGTCATAAGGGTGATTTCATCTGCATACCTGAGGTTATTGATATTTCTCCTGGCAATCTTGATTCCAGCTTGTGCTTCATCCTGTCATTTTGCATGATGTGCTCTGCTATAAGTTAAATAATCAGGGTGACAATATACAGCCTTGACATACTCCTTTCCTAATTTTGATCCAGTCTGTTGTTGCATGTCCAGTTCTAACTGTTGCTTCTTGACCTGCATACAGGTTTCTCAGGAGGCAGTTTAGGTGGTCTGGTATTCCCATCTCTTTAAGAATTTTCCAGTTTTTTGTGATCCACACAGTCAAAGGCTTTAGCATAGTCAAAAAAGCAGGATTGCATGTTGGCAATTTGCTCTCTGGTTCCTCTTCCTTTTCTAAATCCAGCTTGTATGTCTGGAAGTTCTCTTTTGAAGTACATTTGAAGCCTAGCTTGAAGGATTTTGAGCACTACCTTGCTAGCATGTGGAATGTGTGCAATTGTGTGGTACTTTGAACATTCTTTGGCATTGCTCTTCTTTGGGATTGAAATGAAAACTGACCTTTTCCAGTCCTGTGGCCACTGCTGAGTTTTCCAAATTTGCTGGAATATTGAGTGCCTGCCTGCTACGTTGCTTCAGTTCAGTTCAGTTGCTCAGTCATCTCCGACTCTTTGCAACCCTATGAATTGCAGCATGCCAGGCCTCCCTGTCCATCACCAACTCCCGGAGTTCACTCAGACTCACGTCCATCAGGTCAATGATGCCATCCAGCCATCTCATTCTCTGTCGTCCCCTTCTCCTCCTGCCCCCAATCCCTCCTAGCATCAGAGTCTTTTCCAATGAGTCAACTCTGCACATGAGGTGGCCAAAGTACTGGAGTTTCAGCTTTAGCATCATTCCTTCCAAAGAATACCCAGGGCTGATCTCCTTCAGAATGGACTGGTTGGATCTCCTTGCAGTCCAAGGGACTCTCTTCAATCATGTCCAATTCTTTGTGACCCCATGGGCCACAGTCCACCATGTTCCTCTGTCCATGTGATTCTCCAGGCAAGAATACTGGAGAGGGTTTTCATTTCTTTCTCCAGAGGATCTTCCTGACCTAAGGATTGAGCCACATCTTATTATGTTTCATTATTGCAGGTGGGATTGTTGTGCCACACATTCCAGGAAACAAACTCGAAGAAGGACGATGCAGATAGTGAAGTGCAGTTTATTACACCAGAGGGCCCAAGGCAGAGTCTCCTCTTAGCCAAGGACCCCGACCAGTTTCTGTGAAAATCTTTTACACCCTATGTGTACAGTGCTCAAACCCATCTCCCCAAATTCCTTGAAACTTGCATAAACAAAGAAAGGTAGATACAATCACAATAGCCCCATCACTCATGTGTCATGTGCTTAAACAGTCAAACAATTGGTTGTTAATCAATAAGCCCGAGGTTACACTCTGATAAGCATAGAAAAAAAATTATGACCTGTCCAGAGACAGGGTTGATTAGTATATGTTTTCTCTTAGATGATGAGTAACCTAGATACGACTCTCAAGGTTCCTTTGTCCTTCGGGGGTCTTATCCTTCTGTTGGTGTGTCGTTTCCATATGCACTAAGGACAGAGTTCGGAGTCCACAGAAAAGGCGGCTGCACATGGCCAGCATTGAACAGGCCTAGGACAGAGTCCAGGCCCTAAGGTCTCCTCCTTCAGGATCTTTACCACTAGTGCCATCTTGGAAACCCATATCGGGCACAGTAGTTCCTTTTTCTTTTTCTTCTTTTTGAGCACAGCACATTAACAGCATCTTATTTTAGGATTTGAAATAGCTTAGCTGGAAATCCATCACCCCCACTAGCTTTGTTGGTTGCAATGCCTCCTAAGGCCCACTTGATTTCACACTCCATAATGTCTGGCTCTAGGTGAGTGATCACACCATCGTGGTTTTCTGGGTCATTAAGCCCTTTTTGTACCGTTCTTCTGTGTATTCTTGCCACCTTTCCTTATCTTCTCCCCCTGTTAGGTCCATACTGTTTCTGTCCTTTATCACGTCCATCTTTGCATGAAATGTTCCCTTGGTATCTCTAATTTTCTTGAAAAGATCTCTAGTTTTCCCCATTATATTGTTCTCCTCTAGTTCTTCTCATTGTTCACTTAAGAAGGCTTTCCTACCTCTCTATGCTATTCCTTGAAACTCTGCATTCAGATGAGTATCTTTCCTTTTCTCCTTTGAGTTTTGCTTCTCTTTTCTCAGCTATTTGTAAGACCTCTTCAGACAATCATTTTGCCTTTTTGGTTTTCCCTTTTTGAAGAATGGTTTTGATCATTGCCTCCTGTACAGTGTTACAAACCTCCATCCATAGTTTTTCAGGCTCTCTGTCTATCAGATCTAATTACTTGAATCTTTTTGTCACTTCCATTATACAACTCAGAAGGGATTTGATTTAGGTTATACCTGAATGGCCTAATGGTTTCCCCTCCGTTCTTCAATTTAAGTCTGAATTTTGCAATAAGGAAATCAAGAGTGTTTTTTTGTTGTTGTTGCACTGATGTGTATTTGTTGCATATTTACAATAAAGTATCAGTCAGTCATTTCAGAGATTCTGTATCAGTTCATCAAGCAACTGACAAGACAAAATTTTCTCAGATCCATTTCTGAAATTGGATGGTGGCATATTAAAGGGAATAACTTCTTTCTTTAGTTCTGATCATCACTTTGACATTGTGGTACTAGTTATGCTGTAAGTTGAATGCATGGATTATATCCATCTAATAGCTTGGGCTGGGCTCTTGAGCTTGTTACCCTTTTTTTGTGTGTAGCTGGGGCCTCAAAACCCCTCAAAACTGCAAGGAGATGCCATTGTATTTTAAGACAAGATTGATCACCCAATCAATGTTAAGAGACACTGAGAGAGAAATCTAAGGCTTGACTTGGGTTAATTGGATTGTCTAGTTGTTATCACAATGCGGGATACTGATTCGTCAATATCACCGGCCACTCAGAGTGAACTGTCACAGCCCTTCCTGTGCTCTACTTTGTCACTGCATTTTACATTTGGTGGGTGAGGCTACGATGCTCTGATACTTGCTCGGCCTGAAAATGTTCATCATTTATTGATTTAAAAAAATAATGGAATCTATTGTTCTCATCTTGATTTATTTCTAATTGATTTATATCTTGATTTATTTCTAAGAAGGATGGAGTTAATTAAAATATTACACAGGAAAAGGTACTTTATTTTTGTTTATACCTGGGAAAGAAAAGATTTCACAGCATCTCCATTTGTCTATCATTATGTGCAGCTTCATTGTCTTTTCTTTATTCTAGTAGTCACCTCAATAAATCACTGGTTTTTAATGTCATTTATAAAGATTATATGTTATTGCATTTCCAGTTACAAAGCAGCATTAATGGAAAATTGTTAATGGAAACTTGAATCATCTAAATTATCTAGAATTTCAAAATGACAAATCTATTATTTATTGTGAATAATAGTCCTACAGTTTAATATAGCTTCATTTTTTTTTAAACAAATGATCATTCAGCCTGATTCTTTGCACAGTGCAGGAGAAGACAAATGTTAACCAAGATGGGAATGTAGATTTTCAAAGATGCCTTCTACTCCATTCTGCATATAGGCTCATTTCTTGTCTTTTGAATCATAAGAGAAAACAGAATTAAAATAATTTTTAGTTTAGTGTCCTGATATCAGTTGTTTTCTTTATTTTTCTTATGCATCAGTGCATGTTTTAGTAACTGTTGTTCTCCCAAGTTAAGATATGCGGGTGGTATTGGCTTTTCTGTGTCAGGAAGGTGGAGGTTAATGGGTCTGGGCTTTTTTATCATTGTCTACAGTTTGCTGCTATCACCTTTTCCTCTCTGTACTGCCATCAATAATAGAGCTAATATCATGGAGTCAATTTCTGCATTTATTCAAATATCAGATAATATGCACCTTGTATTGATCCCATTGTGTTACTAAAACATTCTTTTTCATTTATATTGATTTTTGGGACTAGAAGTCTGTACTTAGTGAACATGAACAGTAGTTAAGTCATCTCATCGTTTAGCTGTAACAGTGTGCTACCTGCTAGATTGTCAATTCTGAACATTTTTAAACATCGGAGACTGTAGAAGATACAAAAAAAGGTCTTTCCATAGAGAGACAAATTCTGTATAAAATACATTTGATTATTATAGGACCATTTTGCAACAGCTTTCTATGATTGAATCACAATTCAGTTTCTCTGTGTGTGTATACGTGTGCACTCATACACGCTTTCAAGTGCACACTCTGTGGTTTATTTCATTTTGCTTGCCTGTTAGTATTGCCTACAGTGACCATTCCCTCTGTTCCTCTTTATTCTCTTCTATAAATCTCAAATTACTCTTTAATATGTGTTTATGAGCTATCAGTTTTTATCCCCTCCATATTTTAAGAAGGCAAACACAGTTAAGTCAAGATGACTAATGGGATGGTGGGGAGAAGCATGGGATGATAAAAATTAAATAGGGAACAAATGATTCCCCTTCAGAGCCATTCTTTTAAAATAGCCAGTTATTACTAATAAAAAGCAGCATTATCAACCATTTCTTTTAATAACATTTTATAATAGAGGTATGTATCCTCTGCTTTGTAAGTCACATGTAATCCATAGTATACTTTAGTAGGCATTAAAAGTTTAAGTGAATCTTTAAATTCTAGGGTCTTTTACACAAAGGGAGGAGTCTTACTTCATATGCTTTCAAAGGGTTAAATATAATTTGTTTTATCGAAAACACAAAAGATAATCATTAGTAAAAATCTACGTCTTCATCACCTTCTAGGAGTGTTCTTTCATCTTCCCAGTCTCCTCTGATGATACTGCATTTTCAGAAGAATTCACATGTGGTGGCTCTTTTTTTTCTCTCACCCCTGTCCTGCTAGACCTCAGACAAGGGTTGATATGATCCTTCTTTCATTGCCATTGGCTCCTTCAGACCTTTCTCCCTTCCTCTTCCACAAAGACATGCAGCTGTAGGTGACATCCTCATATTAAACCACCCATGAGCCTTCTTCTTCACCCCCAGGCCGCACATTCCCCCATCGTCCATGCAGAGTTTAGCTTTTGGTTCAATGTCAGTCTCTTCAGTGCTGCTGTTGTAACTATTGGTGACTTCGGCATGAAGGTAGAAGTGAAGTGAAAGTGAAAGTCGCTCAGTCGTGTCCGACTCTTTGTGACCGCATGGACTATACAGTCCTTGGAATTCTCCAGGCCAGAATACTGGAGTGGGTAGCCTTCCCCTTCTCCAGGGGATCTTCCCAACCGAGGAATCTAACTGGGGTCTCCTGCATTGCAGGCGGATTCTTTACCCACTGAACTCTCCGGGAGCCCATTTGGATAGATCACTCCGCCCAGTTATTTAGCTTCACAGTTTGTTCTCACCCACCCACTTTCGTCCAGTAATCTTGTCTCTATCCTAACCCAGCCTCTCACCCCAGAAACATATCATGCAATCGATCCAGATTCTCAATTCAGAATGGCCTCTTCTCCAGTCACAGTTCTCTCTTTCCACCTTGTTTCCTCTGGAACTCCATCTTCAAAATGCTTGTCTCACTGGGAATCTGATTCTACCAGCTTTTCACTTCTCTCATCTTCCTCTTGTCCTCACTTTTTATCAATGATGCCGTAGTTTCCTGCTGCTGCTGCTGCTAAGTTGCTTCAGTCGTGTCCAACCCTGTGCGACCCCATAGACGGCAGCCCACCAGGCTCCCCCATCCCTGGGATTCTCCAGGCAAGAACACTGGAGTGGGTTTCCATTTCCTTCTCCAGTGCATGAAAGGGAAAAGTGAAAGGGAAGTCGCTCAGTCGTGTCCGACTCTTCGCAACACCATGGACTGGAGCCCACCAGGTCGTCCGCCCATGGGATTTTCCAGGCAAGAGTACTGGAGTGGGGTGCCATTGCCTTCTCCTGCCATAGTTCCCTAGCCCATTTTATTTCCTACTTATTAAAACAAAACAAAAAAACAAAGGAACTTAGGTTTCCTTGATCTTTTTTCATACCTCTACTATCTCCTCCTCTACCCTCTTACCTAGCCAAGTTGGTTCTTGCTTTACCAAGAAAGCTGAATCTATCACAGATTTCCACAAGCTTCTGTCACTGTACTTAAACACATGTCTGCGATTCATGTCTACCTACTATTCATGATTTGCCTATGCATTTATGGAAGGCTTTTCTCCAAATATCAAATATCTTAGTACCAACCTTGTCTCTTCAAGGACGCTGCTCCAGCAATTACTACCTGATCCTCCAACACAATAGACCATATAATGCAATACATTTGTTCATGAGTTATTTTTAAAAATCAAGATCACTTATCTACTATGAGAAATGATGCCAAGATCTATGTTTTTAAGTTAGAGGAATATATATTATCTATAGGAGATAATATATGGGAATTTTTTGGCTTATACTTTTTTTTATAGCATTAGTGGTGTGAGATCTAGTCACAAATGGCTTCAAAGAGGTAAGATTTGAGCTGAATATTGATGGATGGGGAGATTTGAATGAAGGAAGCCACAATCAAAACAGCTATATCCGAGAAGAGATACCGAATGAGCAAGCATGCTGATGTATGAATGAGTACAGTGTAATCAAGGGCCAGAAAGGAGAGCTAGAAGAGCTCAAAAGGAGAAATGATAGGGAAGAAAGCTTTAATCCAACTTGGGAATGGCCTTGAATTTCAGAATGAATGCCAGATAAAAGAGGAGCAGCCACATGGAAATACCTACTCATTAATGTTGTATATTTTGTGCTGAGATTGGGTAATAGGGTACACTTAGATTTACATCTTCCCTAGTTTTCTACTTAATACCTTCCAACTGAGTTCATGTGTCATATTTTAGAACTGAGAATACAGACATTGCTGGCAGTTTGGTGAGCAGAGAGGAGAAGCCTGGGCTTCTCGAAGTTCTGTTCACTCATTACATGAGACGCATGAGGGACAGATGCAGTTGGCAAAGGAGACTTTTGGATCCTTTGAGTTCAGTTTGCGTTTCCACCTCCCTGGGGTCCCAGGGTCCCAGAGGAAACAGCAGGCCCTGGAGAAAGGACTAAGCCCTCTGAGTAAGGAGGCCAACAGTTGTTTCATGTGATGGCACCATGGAGCTCTGATGGTCATTTTTCACTTAACCAAACATGTTTCTACCTCCTCACCTCCTCTGACTCCATCATTAGCATGCAGATCTCACAGCCTCAGCATCCAGTACAACTTCCTCTGATGATGAAAACAGTCTATAATGCATATGGCTGTGAAGCACTTGAAACGTGGCTCATGCAGCTAAGGAAGAAATCATTAATTTAAATTATTTAAATTTGAATTTAAATAGTCACTTGTAGCTGTTGGTTACTGAATATGATAGAGCAGGTAGAGAGCTAAGCTCTAGCTAATAGCCTTACAAGGGCATTTCATGTGCCTGACCTAATCTGAGAGCTTTACATATACTAACTCATTTAACCGTCATCAGAATCATAAGGAGCAAGCATTTTTATTTTTGCCATTATAGAAATGAAAGAACTGGGCCAGAAGGAAGTTTAGCATAGGGAGGAAATGGCAAAGTCAGGATTTAAACCCTCGGCAACGTATCCATTGTATTTTCTTTGCTTTTAACCCTAAGTTCATCTTGTTTTTCTTCAACCTTTGCTCACATTCATTATTTTGTGTGTGTGTTATAACTGTGTCTGTTTATCCATAAAATGTATCACTCATTCCTTTTGAGGCATTATATTCTTTTTGTTTTCCACTACCTCTAACATAGCTCAGGCTCTCTTATTGTGAGAATCAGTGGCTAGCTCCCTGGCCATCATGTCATTCCTCCAAAGCAGTGCTTCGGAAACTTAAATGTGCACCAGAATCCCATGGAAAACAGGTGGTGCCTTCTGATCCAGGAGGCCCAGTGTAGGGCCTGAGAATCTGCACTTTTAACAAATCTCCAAGTGATGCTGATGCTGTTCAGTGGTCTAGTGGCCATGCTTGACCACCCTCTGCTCTAAACCATGTCCAACTCTGCTGTTCAGTTAACTGACTTAAAGCATTAAGTCCCTGGTGAGTATTAAGTATTAAGCCACAGTCCCTGGTGGCTCATATGGTAAAAAATCTGCCTGCAATGCAGGAGACCCAGGTTTGATCCTGGGTCAGGAAGATCTCCTGGAGAAGGAAATAGCAACCTGCTCCAGTATTTTATCCAGGAGAATTTGACAGACAGGAGGAATCTGGGCAGGCTACAGTCTATGGGGTCGCAAAGAGTCAGACGTGACTGAACAACTAACACTTTCACATTAACAATTCTATTTTAAAAGTTCTTTTCGCAAAAGACATGATCTTCCATCATTTTGTTTATGTTGTGTGAATAGTATGTATAGTCTCTTTTTGTTGAGAGATGAAAAGCCAGCTGAAAATGCTGAAGGAAAGGAAAGGAGAGGGAAGAAGGAAGGGAAGAAAATGAGAAAAGTAAAAAGGAAAGAAAAGCAACTGTATAACTGAAAGGCCAGATGTAGGTCACATCACATCCTCTAGGATTCACACATACATCGCCACCTGGTACCTAGGGGTTGAACCCCCATCTCTTGAGTCTCCTGCATTGGCAGGCAAGTTCCTTACCACTAGTGCCACCTGGGAAGCCCCTTTCCTCAACAGACCTAGTCAAGGTCCATTATTAGTTCTGACTGGCCCAGCTTTAGTAACATGCTCATCTTTCTAACTAGGGTGGCTAGGGGAAAGGAGTAGAACCTAGAGGGAGAGTGTGGGAGATTCTGTGAACCAAAACTGACATTGGAAATGTTGGTAATACTGATTTTCTCAACTGAAAGACAGTAACCATATACTTTATCAGATAAACCTGTCCATCATCCATGGTGTAGCTCAAAAGCCTCCTCCATAAAACCTGTTATACCTCTGCCTGAAATTGTTTTCTTCCCTTTAGTTATTGTGATGTTCTCTTCAAATCTCTCTCATGTGTATTAGATATAAAAATAACTATGTATTTAGTCTTTATTTCCCATTATATTTCTAAGTCTTTGTAAATAGGAATAGTATTGATGTATTACTGCATACTGTGAGTATGATATGTGAATTAAATGTTTGTATTCATTTTCAGTTTTTGTAGAATACTGATTTTGGGTATGTAAAGCTAGGGCCCAGTGTCAATCTCCTTGCCCATTTTCACCTTCTTTGAATTATTATTTGAGGACAATAATCACTGACCTTTAGATTGAATATATTGAAATGTATAAAATGATTATCTGGTAGACAGACACAATGCAATGTGTGTGCTTCAGGTAATTGTGGGCCAAAAAAGAAAACTGATATAGATGACCTTATCTGGGATGTGAAATCAGGATGATTTCCAAACTGCTAAACCATGCCACTTGTTCACTTAGTGAGGGATACTTGTGTACCAAGACTTACCAGTGTCCCATCTTTGCTTGATATCTGTCCAGGTCTTATTACAGTGTGCTTAAGACCATCAGTATGATAAAGGCACACTAAGAACTGTGCCAATTACTACTTTCCATTATTTTTAGACTGTCTTAAATGTCTGAACCAAAATTCCATCAACTTTACCCTCCACAAGAAACTCTTATCTGAGTTGTTTGAAAATTATATCCTCCATCAAATTGTAAGTTGATAAAAATCAGAACTGTGTGAGGTATTTCTTACCTAAAAGCTAATTTACATTATTCAGTATCCCTTGTGTAAGGATTCACATGATAAGTAACCTAGAAATCAAAGAGGCTGGGGGAAAATGGTCTGTCTTGAATAAACTGGAAAGTAAATTTAATTTGGAAAGTAAAACTTTCTATTACAATTGATGAAAAGTTCAAAAAATTAATATATAAATAAAATTACCAAATTACTGAGATGTATGTATAAAGATCTTCCCATTTATAATTTTGTATCAACTATTGAGTGTCTGTTTATAATTTTTTCTGAAAATTCCCTTGAGTGATTATTTTTACTTCATCCTTCCTTAAATAGACTGCAGAAACTAGAAGAGTAGAGAATATCATTATTTGGGAGGAGCAAGTGTTTCCATTCCCTTCCCTCCCCTCTTGGAGAATATAAGTTGAAGTCCCAAGTAAAATTTATTAAAATAAAATTTTTAGAGCCAAAAAATGTGATTTAATTTTAAGATCTATGTTTCATCAGATGACAGTTTCAAAAGTTAAGATCAATACGCTATCTTAACACATATATATGGAATTTAGAAAGATGGTAACAACGATCCTATATGCACGACAGCAAAAGGGACACAGATGTAAAGAACAGACTTTTGAACTGTGTAGAAGAGGGGGAAGATGGGATGATTTGAGAGAATAGCATTGAAATGTGTATATTACCATATGTGAAAGAGATGACCAGTGCAAGTTGAACGCATGAAGCAGGGCACTCAAAGGTGGTGTTCTGGGACAACCCAGAGGGATGCGGCGGGGAGGGACGTGGGAGGAGTGTTCAGGATAGGGGACACATGTGCACCTATGGGTGATTCTTGTCAGTGTGTGGCAAAACCACCACAATATGGTAAGGAGATTATCATCCAATTAAATTAATTAGTTAATAAAAAAGTTACCCCAGCCACTAAAAAAAATCTCATTAGCTTCCATTTTATTCACTGGAAAAAAAAAACAAAACAAAACAGAATATGGGAAAAGATCAGCTGTGAGCTGCAGGCAACACTTCCTAGTTGATAGCCCAAGTAAAATTCGTTGAAATAAGAAATGGGAACTTTGGAAGGAAAGTGGCAATATGGAAATTCTTTAAACTGAAATTAGTTCTTACAACATTATAATGATGAAACATAGCAAAGCAGCATGTAACAGACATCAACCTGTACCCTCCAGATCTTCCTTTTGCATAGTCTAAAAAGTTTCTATGGTTTCAAGTATAATTTCTTTATTTTGGCACCAAGATTAATGTAAAATAAACTTACAGTGTAAGTTGCAAATCTAACGACTGTTCTCTGAATGACTGAAAAGCATGAAGTCATGATACACATCATATTTATTCATCATTTGTAAAGTTGTTGGCAATTCTTTTCGTGTGAGGTAATTTGCTATCCATTATCAGGCGCTGGTAAAAACATTAAAAAGACATGATTTATGGAGTGGCTTTTATGGGCTGTGTTATTGAAGTGTTGTCTTCCTTTTCAAGAATGATCCAAACAGTGTGCTTCCTTTTTCACTCTTACCAGTTCCTACCTAGAGTGGGTTGATGGACAGAACATTCAGGAATGACAGTCTTTCTTTTCATTGACTAGTAGTGTGACCTAGGGCCAGAACACTCTCTGGACTTTAATTAACTGGCTTCTAAAATGAGAATTTTGAGCTAGTTGGCCATTAAATTTGTATCCAGCTCTGAAAAAAGGGTGTTTATTTCTGTATTATATTTTTATTATCCAAATAGTATGCATTCATTGTAGAAAAGGTTTTACATTACAAAAAACCAAAATTTCAAAAAGAAAGTTTATCTGTAGCTCCATGCTTCAATACAAAATGTTTTGATCCTATTATCATCCTTCTAGCTTGACCACAACCATAAAACATTTATGTAATGAATTCATTCCTGCCAACCAGAGACTCATCTCTAGTCATTAATAATATTTTTAACTGTATGGAGATATGAGTGTGACAGTTGAGCCTGAGACCTTCACTTGTTATAGCTTTTATTACAGAAAATAATAACCCTTCATTTAGGACAAACCTTCTAGTGACTGCCACCATGAAAGATCATTGCCAATGTTGCACTGATTTGACTGAGCAAGGGATCCTTGAACTTTCAGCCACTAGGGAAGCTGGCTCCAGAATTTATCACCAAGCTATGAGGAGGTGTTAACCCTTATTGGATCAGAAACGGGAAAGACAAATCAAGATAAATGACTATAGTTTCCTGGAAACACTGAAGATTGCCTATGCTTATTTCAGGGAGATTTACAATAAAAGAATATATGTACTAGAGAATATATTTACAATAAAAGAATATATGCACTAAATTTCTTGAACTGTTAGTTTAAAAAGTTTTGGCCAGTCAAACCCAAGCAAAACAAACAAACAATTCTCATAACCATTTATTTCATTTTGTAGTGGATTTGAATTTTACAGTTATAAAAAAAATTCAAGTAGGAAAAAATAATATTAATTGTCAAGTAGCTCAATTTAGCTTATGAGTCCATTTTTCTACTCTGAAACTTTAATGTTGCCATTGATAGTAACTTGGTTGCTTCTGGTTTAAACATCAGTCAATTTTAGATTAACATAACCAGCTCATATCCTACTTTCTTGCCCATTTTTTGCTACAACATCCTGCCTCTTTTGGGAGCTTCTGAGGTTAAGGAGAGTTTTACTAAATGGTGTAGGTATGGGAACGGGATTTCTAATTGACACATGGTTATCACATGGTCCACTGGAGAAGGTAATGGCAAACCACTTCAGTATTCTTGCCTTGAGAACTCCATGAACAGTATGAAAAGGCAAAAAGATAGGACACTGAAAGATGAACTCCCCAGGTCGGTAGGTGCTCGATATGCTACTGGAGATCAGTGGAGAAATAACTCCAGAAAGAATGAAGAGATGGAGCCAAAGCAAAAACAACACCCAGTTGTAGACGTAACTGGTGATGGAAACAAGATCCGATGCTGTAAAGAGCAATATTGCATAGGAACCTGGAATGTTAGGTCCAAGAATCAAGGCAAACTGGAAGTGGTCAAACAGAGATGGCAAGAGTGAACGTTGACATTCTAGGAATCAGCGAACTAAAATGGACTGGAAGGGGTGAATTTAACTCAGATGACCATTATATCTACTACTGTGAGCAAGAATCCCTTAGAAGAAATGGAGTAGCCATCATAGTCAGCAAGAGAGTCCAAAATGCAGTACTTTTGGATGCAATCTCAAAAACGACAGAATGATCTCTGTTCATTTCCAAGGCAAACCATTCAATATCACAGTAATCCAAGTCTATGCTCTGACCAGTAATGCTGAAGAAGCTGAAGTTAAACAGTTCTATGAAGACCAACAAGACTTTCGAGAACTAACGCACAAAAAAGATGTCCTTTTCATTATAGGGGACTGAAATGCACAAGTGGGAAGTCAAGAAACACCTGGAGTAACAGGCAAACTTGGCCTTGGAATACAGAATAAAGCAGGGCAAAGGCTAATAGAGTTTTGCCAAGAGAACACACTGGTCATAGCAGACACCCTCTTCCAACAACACAAGAGAGGACTCTACACATGGACATCACCAGATGGTCAACACTGAAATCAGATTGATTGTATTCTTTGCAGCCAAAGATGGAGAAACTCTATACAGTCAGCAAAAGCAAGACAGGGAGCTGACTGTGGCTCAGATCATCAATTCTTTATTGCCAGATTCAGACTTAAAATGAAGAAAGTAGGGAAAATCACTAGACTATTCAGGTATGACCTAAATCAAATCCCTAACGATCATACAGTGGAAGTGGCAAATAGATTTAAGGGACAAGATCTGATAGACAGAGTGCCTATTGAACTATGGACAGAGGTGCGTGACGTTGTACAGGAGACAAGGAGCAAGATCATCCCCAAGAAAAAGAAATGCAAAAAAGCAAAATGGCTCTCTGAGGAGGCTTTACAAATAGCTGTGAAAAGAAAAAGGCAAAAAGCAAAGGAGAAAATAAAAGATATATTCATTTGAATGCAGAGTTCCAAAGAATAGCAAGAGAGATAAGAAAGCCTTCCTTAGTGATCAATGCAAAGAAATAGAGGGAAACAATAGAATGGCAAAGAGAAGAGATCTCTTCAAGAAAAGTAGAGATACCAAGGGAACANAAATAAAAGATATATTCATTTGAATGCAGAGTTCCAAAGAATAGCAAGAGAGATAAGAAAGCCTTCCTTAGTGATCAATGCAAAGAAATAGAGGGAAACAATAGAATGGGAAAGAGAAGAGATCTCTTCAAGAAAAGTAGAGATACCAAGGGAACATTTCATGCAAAGATAGGCACAATAAAGGACAGAAATGGTATGTACCTAACAGAAGAAAAAGATATTAAGGAGAGGTGGCAAGAATACACAGAAGAACTATACAAAAAAGATCTTCACGATCCAGATAATCACAATGGTGTGATCACTCACCTAGAGCCAGACATCTTGGAATGTGAAGTCAAGTGGGCTTTAGGAAGCATCACTACGAACAAAGCTAGTGGAGCTACTGAGCTATTGAGCTAATAGAGTTTTGATGGAATGCCAGTTGAGCTATTTAAAATCCTAAAAGATGATGCTGTGAAAGTGGTATACTCAGTATGCCAGCAAATTTGGAAAACTCAGCAGTAGCCACAGGACTGGAAAAGGTCAGTGTTTATTCCAATCCCAAAGAAAGGCAATGCCAAAGAATGCTCAAACTACCACACAATTGCACTCATCTCACATTCTAGTAAAAATAATACTCAAAATTCTCCAAGCCAGCCTTCAACAATACGTGAGCCATGAACTTCCAGATGTTCAAGCTGGTTTTAGAAAAAGCAGATGAACCAGAGATCAAATTGCCAATATCTGTCGGATCATCAAAAAAGCAAGAGACTTCCAGAAAAACATCTATTTCTGCTTTATTGACTATGCCAAAGCCTTTGACTGTGGATCACAATAAACTGTGGAAAATTCTGAAAGAGACGGGAATACCAGACCATCTTACCTGCCTTAGAAATCTGTATGCATGTCAAGAAGCAACAGTTCGTACTGGACATGGAAGGGCAGACTGGTTCCAAATGGGAAAAGGGATATGTCAAGGCTGTATATTGTTACCCTGCTTATTTACCTTATATGCAGAGTACATCAGGAGAAACGCTGGTCAGGAAGAAGCACAAACTGGAATCAAGATTGCCAGGAGAAATATGAATAACCTCAGATATGCAGATGACACCACCGTTATGGAAGAAAGTGAAGAACTGAAGAGCCTCTTCATGAAAATGAAAGAGGAGAGTGAAAAAGTTGACTTAAAGCTCAACGTTCAGAAAACCAAGATGATGACATCTGGTCCCATCACTTCATGGCAAATAAATAGGGAAACAGTGGAAACAGTGTCAGACTTTATTTTCTGGGGCTCCAAAATCACTGCAGATGGTGACTGCAGTCATGAAATTAAGATGCTTACTTCTTGGATGAAAAGTTATGACCAACCTAGACAACATATTAAAAAGCAGAGACATTACTTTGCCGATTAAGGTTCATCTAGTTAAGGCTATGGCTTTTCCAGTAGTCATGTATGGATGTGAGAGTTGCACCATAAAGAAGCTGAGCAGAATTGATGCTTTTGAACTGTGGTGTTGGAGAAGACTCTTGAGAGTTCCTTGGACTGCAAGGAGATCCAACCATTCCATCCTAAAGGAACTCAGTCCTGAATATTCATTGGAAGGACTGATGTTGAAGCTGAAACTCCAGTACTTTTGCCACCTGATGCAGAGAGCTGATTCATTTGAAAAGACCCTGATGCTGGGAAAGATTGAAGGCAGGAAGAGAAGGGGACGACAGAGGATGAGATGGCTGGATGGCATCACCAACTCGATGGACATGAATTTGGGAAAGCTCTGGGAGTTGGCGATGGACAGGGAGACCTGGTGTGCTGCAGTCCATGGGGTCAAAGAGATTCAGACATGACTGAGTGCCTGAACTGAACTATCACCTTCGATTGCTGCCTTCTGTTGCAACATGTCATTCTATCAGATCAAGAATCATTCCCTTTCCTGTTGAATCTACTGCTGAGGTGCAATTCCCACCATGATACTCGGCTTTCAGGTCTGTATGCACCATGTCTTCTTGGACCCAACTGCAACGTCTCTTCAGATAATTTTAGTCCCTCAACCAGTTCATGACTCTCTGACATCTCCAAATTCTCAGGTTTATTCTCTCATACTTGCTTTTGTACAGGACTTAACGAAGCTATGTTCAGGTCCTATCTAGGCACTTTTTTCAGACAGTGATTTTCCACCATGTAGGTGCCCTATTAATTAAAATTTCTCTATAAGACTTGGAGTACCTTACACAGCATCCTGGACAGCTCTTCTCTGAGATCACACCCAAATGTATTGAGATATGTACTAGTTTTGGTACTCTTGCTAAACCATCATATTGGATTTTTTTCAACAGGAAGAGCCCTGGAACCTACCCCCAGAAATCTTCTAGATCTTGTAATATCATCATCTTTTCCTACCCAAAGTGAAATTCTTATCACCTTTTGATGAGAAAACATATCTTCAGTTCAGTTCAGTTCAGTTGCTCAGTCATGTCCGACTCTTTGCGACCCCATGAATCGCAGCACGCCAGGCCTGGCCTCCCTCTCTATCACCAACTCCCAGAATCCACTCAGACTCACGTCCATTGAGTCAGTGATGCCATCCAGCCATCTCATCCTCTGTCGTCCCCTTCTCCTCCTGCCCCCAATCCCTCCCAGCATTAGAGTCTTTTCCATTGAGTCAACTCTTCCCATGAGGTGGCCAAAGTACTGGAGCTTCAGCTTTAGCATCATTCCTTCCAAAGAAATCCCAGGGCTGATCTCCTTCAGAATGCACTGGTTGGATCTCCTTGCAGTCCAAGGGACTCTCAAGAGTCTTCTCCAACACCACAGTTCAAAAGCATCAATTCTTTGGCACTCAGCCTTCTTCACAGTCCAACTCTCACATCCATACATGACCACTGGAAAAACCATAGCCTTGACTAGACGGACCTTAGTTGGCAAAGTAATGTCTGCTTTTCAACATCCTACTTAGGTTGGTCATTACTTAGGGAATGTCTATATCCCTAAGTATAAAAAATTTTACCACTTGTAGAGTATGCATTATTTTCTTAATTACTCTTTCTGCATTCTATAAGCATTATCACAATTATATACATTTTTTTTCTCATTTTATCAAGAGATGGAATTAGCTAAAGTGTATCAACAAATAAGGAAACAAGGATTCAAATCCAGGTCTCTTGACTCCAAAATTCATGCACTTACCAACTATGCTATATTTCAGGAAAATTACTCATCCTCCTTAATCTCATTACAAACTTTCCATGGATCTTAGGAGCAAGGACAATACCCCACACCTTTAAAATCGCCATAGTACTTATCAAAGTTCTAAGCACAAAAGTAAATATCAGTATGAGAGTGTTTCCAGAATGCATTGTTTTCAAGTTAAAAAAATATACCCAACCACTCCTGATTAAACTACATTCTTCAGTTAAATAAACAGACTCAAATCTACATAGATGAATCTCACAAAAAGAATATTAATCCAAAATGCAAGTAAAATTACACTTGATTCACTTTAAAATTTTACTAGCATAATGAAATATATATTATTTAGGAATGCATACCTAACTTAAAGCTAGAAATTCTA
>SJYQ01000683.1:1291094-1305194 GCA_006410935.1 Redunca redunca
TGTTTTACAAAATAGCTCATTATTTTCTTGAGATATAAACTTATATTTAGTAATTGATGGATAATCATTAATTTTCATATTAGTGTTTACTACAATTTCCCTCTAAAGTTCCTTTTCTTAAACACTGCCTCTTTTTCATTAGAAGCTGTGAATTATTGATGTAGCATCTTTTGATGGTTTTCAGGAGTTCATTTTATCTCCTTCCTAATTAACTGAGATGCTGAGTTTCATCTAGGAAGTTTCATGTCCTACAAGCTTTTTTGCATGACTATAAAATATCAGAATGTGGTAGATTATTTCATTTGCAGATCCATGTATCGCATTAGAAAACCCTGTTACTTTGTCAAGATTGAAATTTACACTGTCACCTTCAGTGCAGAAAATATTTTTTAAAGATGCATGTTTGATTGTCACTTAAAACTGCAGAAGTAGTGATGAATACAGACATCTGCCACCACACGTACAGATTGATAATGACTTTATTTGTACTTTGGCCTAATGCGTATCCTGTCGGATCATCAAAATAAGAAGAGGAAGTGCATCAGACAAATAAGAAATGGCCAGATGCTCACAAAATGATGAAAAGTCATTGTCTTTTAACACTCCAATGATGCAAAGAAGACACTATTTTATTTTGAATTCTAAAAAGAAGATAACTTCTAAGATTTAACTGCTACTTCAGGGATATGTCAGACATCCTGGTCTCAAAAAGATTTGCTTCTCTCCAGCTTCCATGCTCATTGTCTCCTCTTTACTGTCAAGTCTTCAACAAATGATGTCTGTCTTGGAAACCTGAGGATTTCAAAGGTCCTCAAACCTTTCTTGGGGCCATTTCCCTACATTTCATTTTCCACCCATGTTTACTATTCCACGATTTTCAGACTCTTCCTTATGTCTTAGTCTATCAAATTCCTCCTGGCAACATTTGATTTTGTTCCTATGTCCTCCTAGGCCTCCTAATCAGCCATAATTAGCTCTGTTCTTACCACCGCTTGAAGGCTCCTTGATCCATTGATAATTTCACCACTGGTGTCTTAGAGGAGAGCTCTGACTCTCTCGTGCTTACTGTACTCTCCTTCCTGGAGAGAGCTTGCCCTCCTAGAGTGATGAGAGAGGCAATAAGACTACACTAATGGATTCAACATAAAAATCACTTATTTTATAATTACTTGATTTATTTCTGAAGGGAGAAATAGCTTATACAGGTCTGTACATTAACAGTTGAGTCTAAAGGAATGTCCTTTTAATTTGGGGGAAAAAAAAATCTAAGCTCTAACAAAACATCTTTTCTCAGTACCCAAAGGGATTGGGCAAACCTAAATTTTTGTTCAATACAGACTTTACATAATGGTATTTCTTTAACAACTGTTAACCATGAATTTAAATGGATCATGCAGTAGACTGGGGACAAGGGAATTAATTAGTAGAAAGTTGAATTATTACACAATGTACATCTATTCCTGTCACTGGTTAGAAGAACAAATGAAAACATTTTCTTCATATTAAAAATAAAATTAAAATTTATGACATACTAATTCCCCTATCTTGAAATACATCATTTACTGTGTTTGTGTTCATTAGTTTCCAACATAACAATTTGAGTTTAAAACATATCTATGTTTCAGCTATTCCAGGGCCCTTTGCCTTCTCAATGCAACTCACAGCAAAATGCTACTACATTTAATATCTTAAACTTGAATTGAACTCTTTCACATTATGGAGTTCTCAGATATATCATTATCCTACAATAGTTTTATGCAAGTAAATTATTCATTTCATTAGTGCTGCATCTAAAACAAAACATTTTCAATTTTCACATAATGTAGTTTAAAATGATGAGCTCTGGTTCTTTGGGGAGTTCTTTAAATTCTACAAGTCATAGAAGTACTCTGTGTCAGCTACAAAACCCTTGGGATCTTAACAGAACAACAACAAAAAATTTCTATAGAAACATAAAAATAAATGCTGATGCAAGGAATATCCTTTGTACTCAAAGAAAGATGGACTTTGTATAATGAACAATAAAAGGTTGTAGCTAGTGTCTAATTTTTTTCTTCACTATGCTGTAACAAATCTGAAAAGTCTAATCTATATGCTTATTTCAATAACATGTTGCTTAGAAAATTATTCTAGAAAATTCAAGAATGTAGCTATTCTTGCCCCTTGTTGTTCAGTCACCCAGTCGTATCTGACTCTTTGTGACCCCATGGACTGCAGCACGCCAGGCCTCCCTGTCCCTCCCCATCTCCCGGAGTTTTCCCAAGTTCATGTTCATTGCATTGGTGATGCCATCTAGCCATCTTATCCTCTGACACCCTCTCTTCCTTCTGCCCTCAATCTTTCCTAGCATCAAGGACTTTTCCAATGAACTCTGTTCACATCAGATGACCTAAATACTGGATTGTCAGCTTCAGCATCAGTCCTTCCAGTGAATATTCAGGGTTGATTCTCCCTTAGCATTGACTTGTTTGATCTCCTTGCTGTCCAAGGGACTTTAAGGAGTCTTCTCCAGCACTACAGTTTGAAGGCATCAGTTCATTGGTGTTCTGCCTTCTTTACGGTCCAGATCTCACAACTGTACCATATGACCACTGGGAAGACCATAGCCTTGACTATACGGACATTTGTCAACAGTAATGTCTCTGCTTTTTAACACACTATAGGTTTGTCATAGCTTTCCTGCCAAGAAGCAATTGTTTTCTGATTTCGTGGCTACAGTCACTGTCCTCAGTGATTTTGGAGCCCAAGAAGAGGAAATCTGTCACTACTTCCACATTTTCCTCTTCTATTTGCCATGCAGTAATGGGGCCAGATGCCATGATCTTGTGTTTTGTTTTGTTTTGTTTTTTTAACTATTTAGTCTTACGCTGACTCTTTAACTCTTCTCCTTCACCCTCCTCAAGAGGCTCTTTAGTGCCTCTTCCCTTTCTGCCATTAGAGTGGTATCATTCACATATCTGAGGTTGTTGATGTCTTTCCCACCTAACTTGCTTCCTTCTCATAACTCAGCCAGCCCAGCATTTCTCATGATGTGCTCCGTGTATAGGTTAAACAAACAGAGTGACAGCAGACAGCCTTGTCATACTCCTTTCTTATTTCAATAAGCACATTGCTTAGAAAATTACTCTAGAAAATTGAGGAATGTAGTAGTTCTTGCCCCTTGAAAGTCAAAGTGAAAGTGAAGTTGCTCAGTTGTGTCCAACTCTTTGGGACCCCATGGACTGTAGCCTACCAGGCTCCTCCATCCATAGGATTTTTCAGGCAAGAGTACTGGAGTGGGTTGCCATTATTTCCTTCTCCAGGAGATCTTCCTGACCCAGGGATTGAACCCAGGTCTCCTGCATTGTAGGCAGACACTTTACCGTCTGAGCCACCAGGAAAGTCTTGCCCTTTAATATATTTCAAAAAATAAACATTTCATGTGTGTAAATGTACTTGTTCATATACAGTTAATGATGGTTCAGAGTTTTACAGCTTTTTCTTTACATGGTTAGACATATCCATTTGTTTACTGAGGCTTATGTTGTTTAGAATTAAGTTTTGAGAGTTTCTTGCATGATAGTATTAGATATTTTATAGAAACAATTCCAACAACAAATAATTTAAGGACAACACATGCTTGTGCTGTGCTTAGGTGCTTAGTGTGCCCATCTTTATGTGACCCCATGAACTGTAGCCTGCCAGGCTCCTCTGTCCATGGGGATTCTGCAGGTGAGAATACTGGAGTGGGTTGCCATGCCCNATGTGGTGTGAGAAAAAAAAATTCTAATTTCATTCTTTTATATGTAACTGTCTAGTTTTCTCAATAACACTTATGTTCTCTATTATATATTCTTGCTTTCCTAGTGGCTCAGATAATAACGAATTTGCCTGCAATGCAGGAGACCCAGGTTTGATCCCTGGGTCTGGAAGAACCCCTGGAGAAGGGAATGGCTACTCACTCCATGTTCTTGCCTGGAGAATCCCATGGACAGAGGAGTCTGGCAGGCTACAGTTGATGCCGTCACAAAGAGATGGACATGACTGAGCAACTAACATTTAACTTCATACTCTCGCTTGCTTTGTCATAGATTAGTTGGCCACATGCATGTGGCTTTATTTCTGGGCTGTCTCTTCTGATCCACTGATCTGAGTCTCTGGTTTTGTACCAGTACCATCATGTTTTTATTACTATAATTTTGTAGAATTGTCTGGAGTCAGGGACTGTGATAGCTCAAGCTTTGTTCATTTTTCGCAGGATCGCTATTCAGGGCATTTTATAGATTCATACAAATGTTAGAATCATTTGTTTTAGTTCTGTGAATGTATATATATATATATGAAAAAAGTGAAAGTGGCTCCGTCGTGTTCAGCTCTTTGTGACCCCCATATATACACACACACACACACACACAGACACATACACACACGGTGTTGGACATATGTGTGTGTGTGTATATATGTAAAGAAGATGTAGACACACAGGAATATTACTAAGCCACGAAAATGTAATACTGATATTTGTTATAACATAGGTGGACCCGGGAGGCTATTATCCTTAGTGAAATAAGTCAAAGAAAGAAAAACATTGTGTATCTGCACTTATATGTAGAACAGTAGTACAGTGTAGTGCACTGTACGTTGCACAATCATGTCCAATTTTTGTGACCCTGTGCATACAGCTCACCAAGCTCCTCTGTCCATGGAATTCTCCAGGCAAGAATACTGGTGTGGGTTGCCATTCCATTCTCCAGGGCATCGTCCTGACCCAGGGGTTGAACCTGGGTCTCCCACATTGCAGGCAGATGCTTTATCGTCTGAGTCACCAGGAAAGCAATCTAAAAAATAAAATGAATGACTATAGCAAAACAGAAAGAGAACACAGATACAGAGAATAAAACCGTGATTACCAGAGGGGAAGAGGTTGGGAGAAGAAAGAAATAGGAGAGGGAGATTAAAAAGTACACACTTCCAGTGAAAAATAAATGACTCCTGGATATGAAATGCACATTGTGGAGAACATAGTCAATAACTATGTAATGTCCTTTCATGGTGACACAACATAATTAGACTTATCCTAGTGATAGTTTTGAACTATTTAGAAATATCTAAACTCTGTATTGTGTAACAGGAACTGACACAGTGTTGTAGCTCAATTATACTTCTTACATTTCAGTAAGAAAGAAATAGAAATAGAGATCAGACTTGTGGCTACTAGAAGTGGGGCAGGGGTGGGTGGATGGGTGGAGAATAATTGGATAAAGGCAGTTAAACGGTTTAAATTTAGTTGTAAAATAAATAAGTACTAGGAATATGCAATATACAATGTAATAAATATAATTAACATTGCAGTATGTTATATATGAAAAAACTAAAGGAGTACATTCTGAGTTCTTATAAAGAAAAATACATTTTTATTTAATTTCCTATCTGTAGGAGATGATGAATATTCTCTATATTTATATATATCATGAAATGATTATCGTAGCTCAGATCATTATTTTGTATACCTTAGATTTATGCATTGCTCTGTGTTATATCTTAGTGAAACTAGAAAAAATAATTCAGAAAATGATCTACTATGATCATTCCCTTTTTGTTCTTTATCCTTAAATATTATACTCTTACATTTATGGATAGGTAAAACCATCATATTACTTCATAAAGGATTATTTCATTTATAGTTCTTCTGTTTGTTGAAATTGCCACAGTCTGAATATGTAGACAGGGCAGTTTATGATGAGACCAAAAAATTGCTTGTAGGAAAGTGAAGGAATGTGAAAATAATGACCAAGAGTAATAATAATCCTATGAAAAAATATTGAAAATTAAGTACAATCTGCATACTTTTCTTTATAACACAAATAAAAATAGATAGTTTGAAGCTGTGATTCCTCAAGTATAATCATTGATCATTTGCAGTAGAATCATTAATGGCATTTGCTTAAAAACTGAGGATTTCTGGGCTCTACCAAGTGCATGCTGATTAAGAATCTCTGGAGGCAGGGAACAAGAAACTGCATTTTTAACATCCTTTTCAAGGAAAGTTTGCAGATCACTTTTCAAAAAAGCATGTTTTTGTGTACCAAACAGCTCAGTTGACCTTATGTTTCTCTGTCAACCATCTTACTGCCTACCCTCCATCCTTTTAAACCTCAGTTTGCTGCTCATAGTACATGCTTGTGAAATCACTTATTATATCCCACACAACAGTAGTAATCAAGCTCAGTTTTCCTCTGCCCAAACTACGTTACTCCTTTGACCCTCCTTGTAAGAATTCCACTAAGCCATTTTGGATTCTTGCTCTGTAAAGGAATATCCACATGTCCTTTAACTATTTCTATCATTGTTTTAGTTACTTTCTTTCCTTGTGCTCAGTTGTGTGTGACTCTTTGTGGCCCCTTGGACTGTAGCCCACCAGGCTCCTCTGTCACTGGAATTTTCCAGGAAGGGATATTGGAGGAGGTTGCCATTTCCTGCGTCAGCTGATCTTCCTGATGCAGAGATCTAACTCACGTCTCTTGCATCTCCTGCCTTGACAGGCAGATTCTTTACCACTTGTACCACCTATCCAATAAGAATGATAAAACATGATAAAATGATAAAACATTTGATCTAAAACATGCCCGAAATGAAATTGCATATTATCACCTGTCTCCTGTGTAATGGAACCAATAGATAATCATGGTTTTCTTTATCTCCCCACCATAGGTTCTATAACCTTATTCTTCCACCACACTTCAAACAGCATACAAATAATCACTGAAGAAAATTTAAAATGCCCCATGATTATAAGGCTGAGAACTAAAAGTATCTTAAAACTCACTGATTTTACGTTTGGCCTGAATTTAGTCCTTTAACCTTATATTAGGTTGAACCAGAAAAGCAAAACCAGGAGCCAGTGTATTAAGAGATTTATGGCAAATAATTGGCTCATCCACTTGGTCTGCTGGCTTGTTAAGTCCAGAATCTGCAGGCCATGCTGTCAGGAAGGACAGACTAGAACTTGCAGGCACTGGCTGAAGTTTCTGTCCACAAGGGAGGTTCCTTTTCTCAGAGCATTCTCTGATTTAATCAAGGTAACCCAGATTATCTAAAATAATCTCCCAACTCAAAGTCAACTGATCATAGATTTTAACCACATCTACACGGTAATTTCAGAGCAATGTCTTGATCAGTATTCGTTTAGTATCTTAGACCTATAGCCTAGCCAAGTTAACACATTTTTTTAAAAAATTCCAAGCAACATATAAATTTTTACTTGACAGGGTGCTTTCTGTATTGGTGTTTGTAGTAAATTGTTTATTAAATTGAAGTTTTTATGCATTTGCTATACCTGCTTAAGTTTATCTTTTTTCGGGAAACTATTCCTCTAGAGAATACTATAAGCCCATAACATGCTGGCGAGCCTTATTGGTCAATAGTTTGATAGAATTTATAGCTCTGTTACCAGTCTTCTAATGGCTCTCTCCGAGTCATCAAAATCCATACTTAAATGCCATGTTCAATATAATTAAATATTTAACAGTTATAGGAAAGTCTCTTAAACTTTGTCCTGATTCTTCCTATAACAGCTTGATTAGGGGAAACACAACTACTTACAAAGCACTCTGGACAGAACGTAAAAAGCATTATTTGTGAAATATTTATAATAATTTGAAGAAATGTTTTAACTAGATATCAGATTTCCAGGGTATCACTGATTCACATGACAGCCACATTATCATTTTTCTTGTCAGTGGAAAGTATTCACACTTAGGAATTCTTTTCATCAAGGTGCTTACAAGAAGGAGACAAAACAAATACTTCATCCCAGCAGAAATCATGCAAGTAGCAAAACATGAAATTGTTGAGAAAAATATAATAAATTGCTAATATATATCACATGATTATGATGTGGAAAATCGGAGTGGTTTTTAAGGGGTTTGTTTCTGAACCAGCTGTGTCTTTTGACAATTTAAATAAATAGAAACACATAGAAAGGAACTCCATATTGGAGCAGATTCCTTTTGCTTGCTAATGCTGCAAAAACAATTGCTAACTGTGCAAATGTGGTTATCCGTGTTAAAAAAAAGAATAGAAAGCACTTGACACAAAACTGTCCTGGGACAAATTAATAGTGGCAAAATGCCAGAAACAAGCATGCCTTTCCTCTCGTGGTAATTACTGCCCTTTTGAATGTTGCACACGGAGAGAGGGAAGCTTTTCATCATTGTTCTTCCAACTCATAGTAAAACAGAATGTCAGGAACACAATGAGCCTTCACATTATGGACACTTGGTACTTTGACGTCTATATTATCTTTTGGGGATGCTTCTTTTACAAAAACAGTGAGGCTAGGAGGGCATTTTTCCTAGAAGCAATAATTATGCTAAATGTGTTAACTCCTGTTTCCTTATTCCCAAACTGCCTGGACAAACACACAGATACATACAAGTTTGTCTTTACTATTTTAACAGAGTAAACGTTTGAGATCTTGGCTAGTAGGCCCACTGTGGGCTGTTCTTCTTGTGCCTTTTTCTTCAAGGAGAACATCTCCAATTTATAAATTTAATGTTGGGTTAACAGACTCCCCTAGTCTTTCTAAGCTTCAGTTTCTTAGGGAAGAGGCTTAATTATTATCTATTTGGGGTTATCCTGAGGTTCAGTGAGTTGAGGTGTATAAAGAACTTTCTTGTTCAGTTGCTACATCATATCTGACTCATTGCCACCCCACTGACTGCAGCAAGCCAGGCTTCTCTGTCCTCCACTGTCTGCTGTGAAAGTGAAGTCGCTCAGTCGTGTCTGACTCTTTGCGACCCATGGACTGTAGCCCACCAAGCTCCTCCGTCCATGGGATTCTCCAGGCAAGAATACTGGAGTGGGTTGCCACTTCCTTCTCTAGCTGTCTGCTGTAGTTTGTTCAGCTTCATGTCTACTGAGTTAGTCATGCTATCTAACCATCTCATCCTCTTGTTAGCTTACAGTGAATGGTGTTGGATTCCTGATCTCCAAAGAAGATTTAGCTTTGGGACCAGGGACCAGGCTTGATCACTCAAGAGCTTTTGTAGCAGAGTTTTATTAAAGGATGAAAAGAGAAAGAGGAAGCTTCTGACATAGACAGCAGAAGGGGGACTGAGAGTGCCCCCTTGCTAGTCTAAGCAAGGGAGCTATATACTTTTTTAATTAGTTATTACAATAAATCAAATAATATCTCAAGGTTGTAAAAATCTTAATAGACCCACTCCCATAATTTACGTTTTAAGATAACCAGATTAGCCAGAAGGTGAAAGAGAAACCTTTCTTAAGCAGGATACATTGTTGTTATATAATACTTAGTACAGAGTTTAAGCTGTTTGTTGTGTAATCATCAGTTCCAGGCTTAAAGGAAAAAACATTTTTTGTGACTAAGACAAAGGAATGTAGAGAAAAAAAGGACCTTTGTTCTTTCCTCCTCCTTGAGAATTCAAGACCCCTATCTCCTCTTCTAGAGCCCCAGACCCTTCTCTCCTCCTCCAGGACCCAGACTTCTTATCAACCTGTCTAGAACTTGACTCTCTCATTCTTCCACCCTCTTCTCCTGCCTTCAATCTTTCCCAGCATCAGGGTCTTTTTCTAATGAGTCAGCTCTTCACATTAGGTGGCCAAAGTATTGGAGCTTTAGCTTCAGCATCAGTCCTTACCATGAATATTCAGGGTTGATTTTCTTTAGGATTGACTGGTTTGAGCTCCTTGCTGTCCAAGGGACTCTAAGGAGTCTTCTCCAGCACCATAAAGCACTTGGGAAATTATAAACCACAATCCAAATGTTAGTAATTGTGTTAGAGAATTTGAGACATTCGGTTCTGTATGCAGATATTTGGCATCTTGTAGAAAAACCATTTGAATGATTGATTGTATTTCTCACTTGTCTTTGGAAAATTGACATCACGTAACTGTCTTGAACATACTGGAACATTTTGTCAAGTAGTAGCTAGTCTGGCAGGTTGTTCGAGGAAGACATTTGTGGGAAGAGTAAGTTCCTTTTATAATGGTCTTTATAAGTGACATTTTAAAACTTCCTCTTGCATTAAATATTTTTAGTATGGTGTATTTTTTTGGAACTGAAACTTGTTAATAAACGTATACCCAGATTGCCAATAAGCATATACAGTGGTAAGTGATTCAGTGTAAAATTCAACCAGAAAATAACTATCTTGTCAGATGACAGGGTGAGAGACAAGAAAAATTACATGTAGGATTAAGACATTAATAGAGAGTTTATTTGCGACACTGCCTACCCTGCCAATTTCACTCCACTGCTTGTTAGATAAGTGGTCTATTTTTTTAACTCTTATATTTTGTAGAGCAGTTTTAGGTTTACAACAAAACTGAGCAGAGAATAGAGATCTTATATACCCTCTTTTCTCTCAACATGAACAGCTTCCCCAACCATCAACAATCCCACAACACTGTTACAGTTAATGAACTAACAAACACTGATGTATCCTTCTCACCCAAAGCCCACAGTTTACGTTAGGGTTCACCCTTGGTGCTGAACATTCTCTGTATACTAGAATTTATACGTCATTACAGTCTGATAGAATAGTTTTCACTGCTTTAAAATTCTCTGTGATCTCCCTATTCCTTCCTCCCTCCTCCGGACACTGCTTGCAAACACTGGTCATCTTACTGTCTCTGTATTTTTGCCTTTACCAAAACATCTTAGAGGTGGAATCAGAATAGGCTTTTGGGATTCTGTTCCTGTTGAAATGGGTTTCTCTGACTTAGTGATACGCAGTTAAGTGTCCTCTATGTGTTCATGGCTTGATAGCTTCTTTATTTTTAGTGCTGATTAATATTTTGTTGTCTGGATGTACCTTGCCCACTGAAGGACATCATCTCTGTTTTAAGCTTTGGCAATTACAAATAAAACTCCCGTAAACATGGCAAGATTTTTGTGTGGATGTGAGTTTTCAGTATATTCTGATAAATACCGAATCACCAGATCATATTGTAAGAGTATGTTTAATTTTGTAATAAACTGGCAAATTGTCTTCCAAAGTGACCATACCATTTTGCATTTCCATCAGCAGTAAATGAGAATTCCAGTCACTTATCAGCATTTGGGATTGTCAGTGTTCTAGATTTTGGTATTTTTTAGTAGTTATGAATTGATATCTCACTGTTTTAATTTTCATTTTCTAGATGGCATATAGTATAGAGCATCTTTTTATATGCTCATTTGCCATCTGTATACCTTTTTCCGGTGAGGCAACTCTTAAGATCTTTGACTTTTTTTTTTTTTTTAAACTGGATTGTTTTGTTAGTGTTAAGTGTTAAGGATTCTTATATTTTCAATAACAGTCCTGATATGCCTTTTGCGAATATTATCTGCTAGTATGTGGCTTGTCTTTTAATTCCTTGACATTGTCTTTCACAGAACAGAATTTTTTTAATGTTATCAATTCTTTCATGGAGCATGCCTTTGGTCTTATATTTCGAAAGTCATCACCATATCCAAAATCATCTAGGTGTTCTGCTATGTTATATTCTAAAGATTTGTAGTTTTTGCATTTATATGTATATTAACCCATTTTGAGTTAATTTTTGTGCGTGTGATAAGGTCTCTGTCTAGTTGTCCCCCCCGCCCCAGCCCCGCCCCTTTGGACTGTTCCAGCGTCATTTATTATGAAGACTATTTTCTCTCTATTGCATTCCCATTGCTTTTTTGTCAAAGATCAGTTAACTGTAGTCTATTTCTGGGCCCTCTATTATATTCCACTGATCTGCCTCTAAAGTTACGTAGTGTTGGTCCTCCAGCTTAGTCCTTCTCCTTCATTATTATGTAGGCTCCTCCAGATTCTTGCCTCTTATATGCTATGATCTGAATTTTCTGTCTCCCTCAAATCTTTGTGTTGAAACCTAACCTCTAAGGTGATGGTATTAGAAGGCAGGGCATTTTACAGATGATTAAGTCAACAGGGTACACCCTTCATGAGTGAGATTAGTGCCTTCCTAAAAAAGACCCTCTTCTTGCTGCTTCTTACTATGTGAGGATGTGAGAAGCCTGTAACTCTGAAGAGCACATTCTATCTGTGATAATAACCTAATCCTTGTCTAGTAGCCTCCAAACTGTGAGAAAAAAATTTGTATTATTTGTAAGCCACCCATACCATAGAAACATTATAATCCCTTTGTTGATATGCACTAAACAATTTACTGGGATTTTTATGGCGTCTGTATTGAATTTATTGATCAAGTTGGAGAGAACTAAATCTTGACAATATTGAATCTTCCTATCCATGAATAGGGAATATCTCTCCATTTATTCAATTATTTTTTTTTAGTTTCTTTCATCAGTGTTATTTTTTTTATGCAGGTCTTGTAGTTGTGTCCATTTTTAAACTGTATAAAAATTTTTAAAAATGTATAGCTAAGTTATTGCAAAAAGTCTTAAAAATTAATTGTATAATTAAAGTTATATAAATCAATTATTTCACAAATTCTAAAACTATACATAAAATTACACCTTTCCTTGAAGATTCTGGTAAATGTATATAAAGTGAATTTTTAAATCTTTTAGTGTGTGTGTGTGTTTGCCTTATGCCATATTTATTTATTGTTTCTCAACTAGATGATTTCACCTGGTTTTATATATCATCTTATATGATTAGTGTTTTTGGATGTTATTTGTAAAACTCTTTGCCTATCTCAAGGACACAGGCATTATCTTTCAGTCTGTGATGTATGTCTTGTTGTTCATTTGCTAAGTTGTGTCTGACTCTCTGAGACCCCATGGACTGCCGCATGCCAAGCTTCCCTATCTTTCACTATCTCCTTGAGTCTGCTCAAACTCATGTCCCCTGAGTTGGTGATGCTATCTAGCCATCTCATCCTCCTTTTGCCTTCAATCTTTTCTAATCAGTCGACTCTCTGCATCAGGTGGCCAAAGTGTTGGAGCTTCATCATAAGTCTTTCCAATGAATATTCAGGGTTGATTTCCTTTAGGATTGAATGGCTTGATCCCCTTGCAATCCACGGGACTCTCAAAGTCTTCTTTAACACCACAGTTCAAAAGCATCAACTCTTTGGCCCTCAGCCTTCTTTATGGTCCAACTCTCACATCCATACATGACTGCTGGAAAAAACCATAGCTTTGACAATATGGACCTTTGTCAGCAAAGTGATGTCTTTGCTCTTTTAAATGATGTCTAGGTTTGTCATAACATTCTTTTCAAAGAACAAGTGTCTTTTAATTTCATGGCTCCAGTCACTGTCTGTAGTAATTTTGCAGCCGAAGAAAAAAATCTGTCACTGTTTCCACTTTTTCCCCTTTTATTTGCCATGAAATGATGGGACTTGATGCTGAGATCTTAAGTTTTGAATGTTGAGTTTTAAACCAACTTTTCTACTCTCCTCTTTCTTTCACCCTCATCAAGAGGCTCCTCTGCATGTAAGTTAAATAAACAGGATGACAACATACAGCCTCATTTATGCCTTTCCCAATTTGAACCAGTCAGTTGTTCCATGTCCAGTTCTAATTGTTGCTTCTTGACCTGCATACAGGTTTCTTAGGAGATAGGTAAGTTGGTCTGTGACACTCCCATCTTTTAAAGAATTTCCCACAATTCATTGTAATCCACACAGACAATGACTTTAGTGTAGTCAATGAAGCAGAAGTAGATGTTTTTCTAGAATTCACTTGCTTTCTCCATGACCCAACAAATGTTGGTAATTTAATCTCTGGTTCCTCTGTCTTTTCTAAATCCATCACGTATACCTGAGAGTTCTGTGTTCAGGTACTGCTAATGCCTCGCTTGAAAACTTCTGAGCATAAACTTGATAGTATGTGAAATAAGCACAATTGTATGGTAGTTTGAACATTCTTTGGCATTGCCTTTCTTTGGGATTGGAATGAAAACTGACATTTTCCAGTCCTGTGGCCACTGCTAAGTTTTCCAAATTTGCTGACTTATTGAATGCAGCACTTTAGCAGCAGCATCTTTTAGGATTTTAAATAGCTCAGCTGGATTTCCATCCTCTCATACATGGAATGTTTAGGATTAAAGGTCAAAGTTCTCCCCCATTCCCCCATTGAATTATCTGGAGATTTTAATTGAAAATAAATCAACTGCATATGTATAGGTCTATTTCTTGGCT